>PVIW01006879.1:0-80447 GCA_004026585.1 Noctilio leporinus | reverse complement strand
CAGCCCTTTCCCTCCTCCTGGCCCCGCCCTTGCAAGCAGGTGACACAGGTGTCCCTGTCCCCGATGGTCTTCCACCCCACCCACTACATGACTCCACTGTCACTTCCAGGGTCGCTGGCTCTGAAAGCCACTCAGCCCACCCTCCAAATGACCTGGCCCGTGTCCTCCCGCCCAAGTCTCGGGACGTGCCCAAGGCTGTGTCTGGGAACGGACCCCTTTACAGTCCGCAACCAGCAGAACCCGTATTTTCCCCAACCCTCCCTACAGGATATTTCACAATCCTGTTTCCTCCTCCGTTGACGACGGCCACTCCCCTGTCCCAGCCAACGTCACTTCTGTTTGGGCCAGGGTAAGCGCCTTCCCTTGGTCTTTCTGAGTCCATTCTGGGTGGGATGGACCCTCTCATTCCCACTGCAACCAAAATACAAAGATGACTTTCTGTGTATGGATGCAAATGGTTATATATTTACATAGTATGCGTGTTAGGCTGACCTTAAATTTCTGCCTTCTATTTTGGGTTGCTTTATATCCCCTTAGAAACTAATAACCCTGAAGAAATGGTATAGAATTCTTAAATGTGTTTTTAAAGTTTAACTGCAAATGATGAAAGCTGAGTGTTTTAATGTAGAATGTAATTTAATTTAACCAGCTGTCCGCTTACTTTAAGTGAGGAGTTCAAATTTTAAATATTAACATTATATCCTGACATTGTCATACAAAACCCTATAACACATTTAATTTATGTTCATGGACAATGGCTAGATGACTGTGAAGAATAATTTTCATGAAGTGGCTTATTCCCATACTTTTCAAGATGTGGCCTCTTTAGAAGGCAAAGACTTTTCCATAACAGTGGTCATTTACATGATTAGATGTTTTCTTTGAGCAGGTCATGAAATTAATTTCCAACTTAATTAGCGCCCACCGCAACGATTGCATTAATCATCCGTTTAGCTCACCTGGACTGGCTGAGTTGGTTGCGCTGTTTTTTGGGGCAATGCTAAGATGCCAAGGTCAGGTGCCAGCACCCAACAGCCAGTGTCAGGTCACAGTGAAGAATACAGCCTACACTTGCCATGTCCTACGTTACCTACGTACTCAGATGTCTTTGGGTGACACCTGTTATTGCCTTAGGGACAATGACCTCAGTTGCCAGCCCTTTTGCCCCCAGGGGGAAGGGTTCATGAGGCCCGCACAGCCTGATTAGGCCAATCAAATTCTCGGTACCCGACTTTGCCGATGCGTGCGTTTACCATCACAGTGATAACCACCCAGATAATCTTCCTCCAGCATCACACGGAGTTATTCCTTTTCCACTGGCAGAAACCTAGTTCGGATGCCTAGTTGCGGGCAGGAAATTGCTTGGAAGAGCATGAGGTCAAAAAGAACAGGACGGAGAAGGGTGACGCCAATCTCCCAAACTGTCCTTCTTCCAAGGATGTAAACGGATTAGGTCCGCTTTCTGCTTTAGAGAAACTATGTTACATACACTAAATACTCTAAAAGATCACACTCTCTAGTCTCCCTGAAGATCTGTGGGGATCAAAGCACCCCACCCTGTCATTTAGTCTCATGGCTTTGGAACCTCAGATCCATGTTATAAATGTTCCCTTTCAAATGAAAGAATTTAGGTCTTTTCATCTTTTCCCACAGGCTGCTCTGCCCGTCTATTTAATCATCTCAGTCATTTCTCCTCCAACTCGAGTGTTTTTTCCAGCTCACGTGGGCACACAGTTGCTGGAAATAGAAAAAGACAAGAATGGGGCTGCTGCAGAAAAAAGGGAAGATGGGTTATTCTACAACATGGGAGGAGGCCGGCGGAAAGACAGGACAGCATCCAAGAAAACTGCACATTCACATTTCTTTGTGGGGGTCGGTGGGCACAGTTTTTCCCCTGACTCTTGTTTGCCTAAAGAGTATGTGTGAATTACTACACTTGTTGGCAGTACAAAAATTATTCTAAAATTAACAGGTGACTTTGGAACTTCTGGCTTCAGTTCCCCCGTAGAATGTGCTTGGAAAGCCATCGCTTCGGAAATAAAACAAGAGAAAGCTGAATCAACTGAGTTTCCCCCAATTTCTGAAATCACTAAAGAGCAAAGATCACCAGGCAAGCTGTCACCCCAAAGCTACACCCCAAACGAGGGAGCAAACGGCACCCAGAGTCTCACACACACACACGCAGTGGGTATACTGACCACCTCTGTTCCATTCTCTGAACTTTTTATGAGCCTAAACATGCTCTAAAGTGTCTTCTTCTTTAAGGGCACAACCAGGATTTGAGAAATTGTTAAGCCGTGATTATTTTCCAGGACAGCTGCTCTAAATCCAACCACTCCGGCCCCCAGGACCTGGCAGACTGTTGTCACACGCAGTAAAGTGGTCACCGAGTCCTGCTTTGGGGCGACAGATGCAGCTCACCTCTCAGTGGCAGGGGTGGCTACACTCTGTATCCCTATCATTACTCCACCAGAAATGGTATTATTGTTTTTTGTTAAATCATCTTGCAGATCCTGTTTTAGAAGCTGTACGAGGAAGATAGATAGGAGAGCCAGTTAGAAAGCAGGATGCAAGTTATGAATTTATTGTTACATGCGTGACAAGTAGCGACCATGACATTGGGGTGAGGAGTGAGCAGCAATCACATAGCTATTTAGGAGGTAAGTCCACCCAATCTGGTGATTCGTTATGAAAGAGGGGAGATAACTGGGAGATCAACATCCGGATAAACTGGAATGAACGGATCTCCCCCTAACCTAGATGCACTATGCAGAATACGGTCTTGTCGGGGGTAAAAGGAAGGTTAGAAAGTGAGTCAGTGAAAACACGTGCAGTCTGGGAGTAGCTTTGATAAAGCCAGATGAACAAATGTCTAGTGGAAAATTGGCAAAAATAGACTTAGGTCTCGATAATTATCTATTTACATGAAGGCACCATCAGCGTTCAGGCCACAGATAGACCCATGGGTGTGAGGAAGTTTCTCTTGTGGGGACAGAAAGGCACTGATACCAGGAACCTGGGCAGCTTTTCCTTCCAAACGTGTGCCGGGAAGAGAGACGCTACTGATGGCAATCAAGAGCAAGGTTTCCTATGGTGCGGAACAGGACTGACTTAGAAAGCGCCGTGTGCACTGAGTTTATTCTCTGGAAAGTGCGATGGAGTCTGGCAAGTCCCCTTAAGGCCGTCCCAGTACATCACTTAACCCTGTGAATGGATGGAGCCATTCCAAACAAGAGGCACCAAACAATGACCCTTGCTGCCCCTCCTATTCTCCAAGACTCGCCTTTGAAAAGGTCACGATTTAACCCAGAGTTGAGGGACCGCTTCCTCCCCTAGACCAGCTGCCCCTAGCCCGCAAACAGGATCCTCACCTTTGCTATATTCTAGTTTGACTCAAGTCCGTGGGGCCGGAAAAGGTACACGGACACAGCCCACAAGAACCAAATCTTAACGCGACGTTTAGCGTGTGGCCCAGAACACAGCCAGGAGTAATGCAGGCCTGTCCGAGCCCAGCAGAATTCTGTAAAACTCTGGACGTTCAGGAAATCAAAGACGGTCGGACTTGCACAAACACTTTTAAAATGAGTAATATAATTACGTAACTATTAGACATGAAATAAAAAATACTTGATTATAAAATGATACATATTACTAGCCAGCAGCCGGCACCACGAAAGCAAGGACTACGCATGTGAACTGGCTGGGACATGCCACCTGTGTGACTCTCACAACGGCACCGTGGTGCTGCCGCTGGTCACACAGTTTAATAAAATGGTGAACAGCTCTTGGAAGCTCAGAACAAAATCCATAGTAATCTCCCTCAATGTACATGATGATTATCTTCTTTAGAAATTTAGTGTATCTTGAAAACAAGAAATAGTATCTGTGCTTCTATGTCAAAAAGGGTTAGATTCTAAGTTCATAAGCTGAAGAGTGTTCTTCTCAGGAGGGTATTTAAAATTAGTTTGCAGCCACTGAACCATGTGAAAAATCGTCATGACCCTATTAGACCTGGGCACCCTTCTGATCTGCTAACAGTCTCTTCGATTACTGTAATGACAGTAGCATCTTCCAAACTCCCAAAATGTTCTTTAGCAAGTTGTATGATACCCCAAAATGCCTGAGACTTAGAGCTTTATCCTGTCAGAAAACAAAGGAAATCTATTATCACTAGAAACTGGCCTTAATGCTCAGCCTCTTTGTAATGCAGGCAAATGACCCTAACGCTCATTCAAGAGATAAACACGCACAGGAAATGATGAAAAGGTTTCTTCACTGAGGCTGTGGATAACGTTAGTAAGAGTACATTCAACAGAATAGAGGGAGAAAAAGTAAGATTCCAGCAGGTGGAGTCATTTTTGGAAACACTTAGTAACTTAAACCAGAAAGAATGTGGAAAATTCATGTCTCTTTCTCCTGCTAAGGAAGGACAAAGTACAGAGCACTTCCAAAGCCACTGAGTGAGACAATGCTAACAGGATTAAGCAAATGAGAACTAATGATGTAAACGTTCCTAGAAAAAATGTGTATTCGATGCACCTTTGCACTTCATTTTTAAGATGTATTTTTTTTCCATAAAAGAATAAAACGTTAACTCACGATTATCCTGCTTCCCTGTAACTCTTTCTTCCTTCGGCACAGCTCCTGGCTAACAGTCCTGTAACTGGTGTTTGCTCTGCTTCCTGGCCCTGAAAAAAAGAAACGTTGTTATAAATATATTAACTTAAAGAGAAAATACTCGTTAACAATTTGTCACATTTGTTTAAAATTGACAATCAGAGTCCTTAGCAAGCTCCTCGAGTTTGGTTTCATCTGCAAAACAGAGGAGCATGTTTTCAGTATGTTAAGAGGAAGTGCTGGGACCAGGCTCCGGGGGCTTGGGGGGTCCATGGACAGGAAGTGTCCTGTCTCTTGACTGACTGAGCAAACTGTCTGCTCCTCCTTTCAATGAACTGCGCGTCACACACCGATGAGAGCTTCAAGCTGCGCACAGTTGAGGGGGACCTGCACACCCAGGCATCTGCCTCTCTTTCTGGAAGACAGACCAATGGGATTGGGGGCATCTGTGTCATAAAGTCTTCCCGTGAACTCGGTAATTCTTAGGTGCAGGAAAGTACAACTTCAAATAAACTCTCTTTCGGTACAAAATAAAGTAACTCCTAAGCAGCATGCCACAATAAGAAGAGAAAAAACACTGAAACTAAA
Organism: Noctilio leporinus; assembly: GCA_004026585.1. Lineage (NCBI taxonomy): Eukaryota > Metazoa > Chordata > Mammalia > Chiroptera > Noctilionidae > Noctilio > Noctilio leporinus. Next base: position 75,242 of record PVIW01006879.1, on the reverse strand, counting down.
TTCATTCGATAGAAAAAAGCAGGAATTATCTTATTCTCCCGTGGAGATAAAGAGTAAATAAAGACACCTGTTATTTACAGATTGTGTAAAATATGCCTATTTGTTTATATGCCAACATTATTTTCATATTCCTGTATCTTGAGATGTAAATTATTCAAAGAATTTAATAATGTTTTCAGTAACATATAGATGTTCATATAAATATTTAATCACTGTATACACTTTTTACAATAGCTCTGCATTTGGTTTAAAATTAGAGGAAACGTTGCACTACATTGTATGATATCCCTTTACCATATTATCTATTTTATGAGATCTGGGAATGTGCTTACCACATAAAAGAATCTGAATTGAATGAGATACACCTCCATTTTTAAAGCTAACACTGATTCCTATATCCAGTGTCACAGTACTAGAGATTGGTAACACATGTCAAGAATCTCTCTAAATGAAAGTACTGTGAATATTAAGCATAAAGGGTCTGCTTAATACCATAGGATCAGTTTATTTTTTGGTCTTTGAAAATGCTTTTACACAAACTTTTGACATTTTGATATCTTCCATGTAGAGAAAGCATTAATAATTTAGTTACTTTATCATTTAGCAGATGATTATCATCCATGACTCCGATTCATTTCATCATAGAGTTCAACACTGAACCAAATGGGCTTTATTGAACTATAGTTCTAACAACTTACTTCCCAAGTGACCCAACCTAAGGTGGAGATGTTAACAAACCTTATTACGACAATCACTTCACAACATATGTGTGAATCTAATCATCACATCACATACCTTAACTTACATATGTATGCAACATGTCAAGGGCATTTCAATACAGCTGGAGACAAATGCAAAATATAACTGTAAAATATTTTTTACTTAATTTTGCCAATTTCTAAAATTACTTGTGTTTACTTAATCATCAATGTGTCATTTTCACTTTGAAAACTGTGTAGTCTAAGTGTCCTCTAGAAAATGAAAAAGGCTAGAAGCAAAATAGGTCAGAAGGAGTAATTTCAACATTGGAAATCATCTCCCTGAATTATACCTGTGATTTCAAAATAATTCCTCTAAAGTTCAACCTAGCAACTAATGTCAACGAAGTCCGCACCTTATAAATTATCAGTATGTCAGACGTTTGCAGATTTACGGTGTTTTAATAAGAGAGATATACAAATAGTTTAAGCAAAATACTATCAAGTTAGTTTGTTATGATTGACAAGTTAGAAAGGGAGGAAGTGAGCGGATCTGAAATTACGCTTCATTCCTATCTCGGGAATTTAATATCTATCTATCGATCCCCATCCCCTCCCCCCACCAAGTCAACCAAACAAACAATAAAAGCAAAAAACCCATAAACTTATGTTGCTGTAAGGGTACAGGTTTCCATAGCCATCAATACGTAGAGGTGTTGTACTGAACCCATGAATTTATGTCTCGTAGTTTCGTCTGCACACCTTAGAGCCTTTCATGTTTACAGTCAGTGCTATTTCTAATTCAGTAGCTGTGTGACATCGCACTCCTGTCAATAACATCACTTCTAGTGTGGGCAACATTCAATCAAACTATATAGTAAGATGAACGTAATGTTTCTTTCTTCTTCACAATGGCCCCCACATACAGAAGAGGGGTACATTCTGGAACAGAGTAAAGCAACTCACCTTGTCCTGCCCTTCCCTAGAATAGCAACGAAAATGTCCAGGCTGCCAATCTAGGAGGAAGACTATGGAAAATGTCTGGTCTGGAGAACTCTCTTCCGTAAAATTCGGGCTTAAATCATGACATCGAACTCAGAGAACACAGAATAGTAAGCACGTAGGCCAGCGGAGAGTCCACAGTTTGGGGAAAACTTAGGTAGGTCAAGGAGTGTTAAAAAGAAATTAAACTTTTAATTAGAAAACCTGGGCTAAACACTGAAGCTAAAAATGTTTGCAGATGTTTATTAAAATATTCCATTATGCAGTGTTTGTGTGCATCCATAAAATATTAAAATGTATGATTATTTTATTAGCTGATATGCATATCCTACGTGATGTCTGGGGTGCCGGGGCGATTAGTGATGCGGTTCTCCTGAACCAAAGCCCAGAACACAGCGGACAGGCTGTTCCCAGGGCTTATCTCTCCAAGCACATGTCTCTCAAATTCTTGCAGGTACACGTTCTACTCCTTCATCAAAATCTTCTAAACAGACAGGCTTTATGTTTGCCATAAAACCTATCGACTTGGGAGACACTCTTTAGACTGTGAAGTGCCCAGTCACCCGTCCTCTGCGCGCTCCCGTTTTTACAGGATGGAGCCGTGTGCCCACTAATATCTGGGGCTCAGGTTGTTAGGACCCTCCAGCATCGTACATTTACTTGCTGCGTATCTACAAGCAGCCAATATGCATCTTCCATTACAATTCATTTCGTTTCCTTGCATCCTAAGCACGTATTCTGTTGCAGATGCCGAATTTTCAGGTGGTGAAACGCTGAACGTTCGTCTTACCTAAAGGTAACCTCCGATCCTCAGAGTGCAGCTAACTGCTGTCAGGTAGGTTAGGGTGGGCTGCCCTGCAGGTAACGATGTGTCTTTCCTTAATTGACACACTTCTATAAAAGGCTTAATGTGAGTTATACAAAGCCCTTTTTTTCAATTAACAATGGGCTATCACTTTTTTGAAAAATCTAATTTTTACCACTTTCATGTCTGCCTTCTTGCACCCATGGCGATTTATTGCTCTACAAGTGGGATAACAGCAGCTTAAAGAATAGACAGCAGTGTAGTCTTAGAAACTTTGGATTTACTCTGTACATCTATGTGGGGAAAACAAACGCCCCTACGGAAGGAAGAAGTAGCTAGTGAAGAATTTGGACCATGGAACCAACTGTTTCTCTGCAAAGAAAAATACCTGCATGGAAGAGGTTTATGAAAATATTTAAGGTGACAAATGTTTACGAATAACATTCTGAATGTCTGAAGTCAACTATGCTATAAACCACCTGGAAGATGAAAGTCCTGACTGAAATGCATATGAATTACTGCCACTTAATGGACTATTTAATGGACCTATGAAAAAATTATTTGGCAAAACAACAGGTTTTCAGGAAAAAGAATCAATCTTCCTGAGGATCAAACCTAAAGAATATGTCCTTATCCAAATATGAATAATATACAGGATTCAAATGACATATTCCTTGAACTTCAGAGAATAAAAGCCATATTCATAATGTGTAAATAAAAGGCATGCCTGCTGGTATCAAAGATAACATTTAGCAGGGTGACAGTGGCATCCAAACCCAGAGACATCAATCACCAAGATGAATCAGGTCTCTTTAGAAAAGTAAAATTATACCTGCATAAAATTTTGGGTTCAGTAACATTTTGAAGCAAGGATTTTCAATGTATATATATGACCTTGTTAAACTTTTTTAAAACAATAATCTCACTCAATGATAAACCTTATTAAAACAATAATCTCACTCAATGATAATACTTGATTGCTATTTCCATCAGATGTTAAAACTGTAACATATGATAACCCTTAACTGACCAGGAACAAATCCAAAACTATTGTGTTCTGAGATTTTCAATTATTATGTTGACTGTATTTTTTCACAGTCAGGCAGAAGTTGGCAATTATGATTCTTGAGTATTGGTGTGGCATGTTCTTTAATGAAGGGGAATGTTTTTCGATTATTTCATCTTGTCCTGTGACATTAGTAGGCATGACTTTTCTTTAACATGAAACAAAGCAGAGGAAGACAAAGAAATTGATACGCAATAGTTAATTTTGTAAAGGACACACTGTATAGGCTGAGTCCATGTTTATGCTCCTTTGAAGCTGCGATGTTATAGCTTATTATTTTATTTACTTTAAATATTTTATTATTTTAGAGAGAGGGGAAGGGAGAAAGGCAGAGAGGGAGAGAGACTTCTATGTACGGTTGCCTTTCACCCGCCTCCAGCTACGGACCTGGCTGGAGACCTGGCTTGCAACCTGGTTATGTGCCCTGGCTGGGAATTGAACCAGCAACCTTTGGGTTTGCAGGCTGGCGCCATATCCACTGTGCCACCATCCAGGGCCGAACATATTATTTTAAGTGACTCTTCTAAACTGCAACAGCTGTAACAAACTCTATGGGAAAACTGACTTGGTAGGTAAGGTAGGATCGCATGCAACAGAAAGAGAGACAAAAGTAGGTCGTTCAACGTCATTTGTAGCTGAAAGTCACTCATTCAGAGTGCATTCACGAAAACAAGTGTCATTCTCCTTTATGAGATGCAAAATGTTCACAAGTCCATCATTTAAACTATATTTATATATATACAATTTTATGTAGCTTTATTAACCAATGTCATCCTGATGTACTTAATTTTCACAAAACCTTTATATATAATTTAACTGTGTGGAACAAAGGCAAAAGAGAGCAAGGATGAAAATGGATTCACTGTGTGCAAATACATCACAGCTACTGTCACATCTGAAGATGAGTCAATACCTTTGGCTTCTACTCCAACGTCAGGGCGTAACTTCCACATATATAACAGGATTTGGCAAACTGCGGCCCACTGCTGGTTCTTGTCAATAAAGTTTTATTGGAACAGGCCACGCTGTAACACAGAGACGAGTAGCTATAACCAAATCCATGAAGCCCTCAAAGCCTGACATACCTGCTCCCTGGCCTACCACCTTCATTTGATTTACCGCACAACACAGAGCTGCTGGGGCTCCGTTTCTCCTTCCGGCAGCTAATTTGGAAACTCGTCCATTGCTGCAGCAGGTATTATTTGTGTGTTGTTGCCATTATGCCAAATGCTTGCTCTTCTCAGGGCCCATTTCCAGCTGCGCTGAGCATCCTGCACTGAAACCCAAATGTCTGCATTTCTTTCCTGCTCTGGGCCCGGGGATGCCAGTCGATGCAACAGCATCAATAACCTGCTGCCTCCCAGGACACGCAGGGCACGGAGCAAAGGCGCGGAGGGACACACGCACCTTATCCTCCAAGTTTCCTCTGGCGTCGCTGGAACAGGTGTCACCGTTCTCAGTGAGCCCCCCGTCCATCTGGGGGACCTGCTCCAGCCGGTGCTCCTCTCGCCCTAAGGTGGGCATGGTGTCCTGTCTTGGCAGCCCCAGGGGCCCGCGCAGTCCCGGGGGTTCCACCAGGGTTAGGCCACACTTGGTGAATCCTCTTTTACAGGCCTTGCAACTTCCTGAGTGTCAACCTGCCATCCACTGTATTTCCATCCAGGACTCTGATTCACGATGTCGGTATATTTTCCTGGAGGCCAACCTTCCAACTGTCCCAGTCACCCTCAATCCTGCTGTCCTTCTCGGACAGACAGCTGAGGTTCCAAGTAATGAAGACCCTCAGCGCCCTCTTCCGTGAAGTCATGGCTACACAGGCCACGGACATCCTAGGAACATGGGGGGTCTGTGCTTTCACATGATCTATGAAAGACTAAAAGTTCATAGTCGCTCGGGAAAGGAACGTCATAGGAACGCCGTAAGGTGGTTAATGGGATAATGCAGGAGCCAATTCAAAAAAGGGTCTTTTTCTTGTCTTTCTTCTCCGCTTTCTCTTATTTGGAAAGAAACTACAGAAGAGTTGACTCGCTTGTCTCAGAAAACAGTTTTATGTCTTTGAGAGGTTTTTAGAACATTTTTTAACCTGTCAGAACAGCGCAAATGAACAGCGCTTTTGGCAGTCAGAGCAAACACTTATTTGACAAGTTTCTTCCCTCTATTTGTCTTTGGAAGGATTTCTTATCAGAGGAAGTTTATATTCCTCCTCATTCTAAAAAAAAAAAAATGCATCGTGTGAAGTGAGGATTCTACAGTGAATATCTCACCTGTGTGTCTCATCAAGGGCACTAGATGAGTTGGCCAAAGTCACAGGTTTGGAAAATGTGAAAATGTTAAGGAAATACACAGAGGCTTCTGGAATCGTCAATATGAGGAGTTTCTACACTCTTCCTTACGCACCACCCCAAAGCTGCATCAGTGGAAAATAAGAATTTAAGAACAGGTCACAGACCCCAGAATGGTAATTGTTATTTTTTTCTCTACAGATCTAGGCCTTCAGATATTCTCTAGGGATGCAAACTTTGAAAAAAAATACAGATGTACCTATTGCTATATAGCAATATTTGCAAAATGTCTCTGTGATTTTAAGAAGTCACAATAAACAAGGTTCCCATAAAAGCAATGGAAGCAAACGTATATACAGAATTTCCCTGAGATTTTAATGTTCGAATTTATACACATCACTTAAAACAGTCAACACGTGAGCTCAAGTGCTTAAAAAATGGGAAATTTTAGTTACTGCACTGCAGATATTTCGTGCGAATTTATCTCAGAGGGAAAAATTTCAAAAAGCATCTCCAAATTAAAGCTTACATTACCCTGCATGCACACATACATACATATATTTAAATGTTTTTATTCCTCTAGAGCTTCCTAACGATTTACTAACATTATAGAGAAGTGATCTTCTCTGTGACTTTTTCCATTATAAAGGCCAAGGCTAATCCAAACAAAAGAAAAAGCTCTCCCTGCTTATTTATATAACCTACTAATGCTGGATGAAATTTTTAAAATTACCCTCATTGCGTTATGTTCCGTGGTAAATGCCCTGGATGCTGATGTCTGTTCAGCTGCTAAGTAACTGCAGTAGGAAAAGGAATCTGACTCATGCCTGAAACGGGCTGGCCTTCTGCGCAAACGGGACAAATACATCGAAAAGTTTGGGAGCCCAAATTAACCCTTTGTGTAGTTTGTGAAACTTTCTTCCAGTCACTAGGCTCGTTACATTGGGTTCTCTGGGGTAACGAGATCTGCCCTGAACGTGATTTCCGATATGCTGCTTGCCTCTATGTTGACAATCAACAAAACTAAACACAGCACATCTGGAATGAACAGTTCCCACAAAGTGGCTGTTTTATATGCATTAGCAGAGTATTAGGAAATTCAGTGCAGAAGAAATGTGTACTGAAAATACTTGTGTAGTAAAGCAAATAAGTTTTCGAGAAGAAATTGGATATTCCAAGACTGAACATACTCATCTACTATTAGCGCTAATTATAATGGGCTTTATTAAAAATAAGGAGAGGTGCAGTTAGAGGAAGGAGAAAATTAATGCCTGACTTTCTCATAGGCTTTGTAAAATAATATTGGAATTGGCTTCAGGTTAGCGTTACTGGAAAGTCACCGTCTCATAAACAGCCTGCTCAGGTTAATCAAAAAGAAAAGTTTGCTTGTTTAATGCTTTATGTAGTTCCCTGAGATCAGACTGGAAAATGTTGTATTAAGAGTTTCCCTGAAATCTCTGAAGGTTGATGTAGGGACCATTTCAGAGAGGAATGTGTTTATTCTGCATTACTTATCCTTAAATGTGTAATTAGGATATTTTTTCAGTGAAAACTTAGACAGCATATACTGTTGTTTCTCTCTTCATTAGACTATTAAAGTGGGTCATGAAAGTAACCACATGTCTACAAACATGCTCCTGACGGTCCACACAGTTGTTAGGTTATTGTAACTGTCCGGCTCATCTATTTAAAGTCTCCAAGAATCTCAACAAGCCGCCTGTCCAGGGAAGTCCACCATGACAACTCAGATGTCATAAGCTTCACTCCAGCCTCTCACCAGCGTCACGACCCAGAACCACGGGGGAAGCTTCAGATGTCAATGATGATCTGCCCTAACTTGTGGCCTATTTTATCTGAGATTTTATAAAGGCGTCCAACAGGCATGTTCCTGCCCATTGTTGGTTCAATAGCTATGCGGAGGCTGAGTGGGCCCCACTTCCATGGAACTTGTGTAATTCCTAAACGGTAGAAGCTGTGATTAAACCTATTGACAAGACAATGCTCCGTATTATTCACAATCGTGAAAGCACAATTCTCTCCTGATTCACAAGTACTTCCATTTAGAATTACAGGTTGGATTCCCACTGGCCTTCCGCTCTTGGAGATCTCATTGTCCCGTTCCATGGCGGGCTTTTGGGAAACATTTTGGTGAAACCTGTTACATTGGGATGTAAGAGTCATAGAAGACTCACAGATGGACCTTTTCTTTTTATCTTTCATTTTTGTTTTTTAAAATACACCATGATGGTGCTTTCCAGGGAAGGGATCTCAGACAGAAGGGGTACGTTAATAGATGCTTCTCGGTCCATAAGGTATTTGGCAATTCAGTTCATACTCACTCAACAAGTCCATGTGTGTTACAATGAGTTTTGTTTATCTGATAATGACGGTATTGATCATTGGAAATTCACCCTCGGGCGCTGCTCTACCACCAAGGCCAGCCCGGTCCGCGTGCTAAAGGTCAAGGGCATCAAAATGCCCATGAATCAACGTGAATGTCTTCATGAAATACCTTCAAAATCAAATGAATGGCAAAACTCCATGCCAAGTACATGCAACATTTAAAATAATAAAGCCAGGCCAGTACCATTGACCTTCGCTTGTGCTTTCTTTGCTCCAATTACCATGAATGAACCAGGGAGACATGCTAAGACCCGCAAGGTGCTGCTGTTTTCCAGGCTGTAGATCTCATCACTTAATTTACACATTTATTCGCTCTCCGTAAAGTTAAAAGTAAGCTCCTTAGATTGCAGGTGGCCAGGGTTGATTATAACTGAGTATTAAAATGAGTAACATGTAGGAATATATCAGGAAAACTGGCTAAATAACAGTTCTCAAACCCCTGTAGCCAATCCGAGCCTACAGAAAGAAATGATCTCCCTCTGAAAAAAAAATTCCTTGCTCATGGAGGCCCTGAAATCAAGGAAAATCATCAGCTAATTGACAGTATATTACGTATTTACCCATCGATCAGAGACAGGAATAAGACATCTTCTGTTTGTTGTCCTTCCATCCCTCTGCCAAATGCAAACGAACCACATTCAAGCGCACGGGAAGTAAATGGAATGTCTCTCCGTCCTACTGCGCTGCAGAGGGTCATTAAGAATCCCCCGTGATGCAATTACAGATACTTAAATATGTGTGTATGTATATATTTTTGCACGAGTATGTGCAGCGTTTCCATGGCAGCTGAGAGAGGCTGATCTAGGTCAACGATGACAGGGGCAGTACCGATGTGGAAAAAATGAAACGATTAGCATCTCAGCCTTCCTGAGGTCAGACAAGTTACTTCCCTTTCAGAAACCAAAAGAAGCCTTTGCAGGGGCCAAGGATTTTTAGACAGACCACTGAAGGCTTTTTAGGATCTCTGATTTTTTTTTCCCCGATCTTTTCGCAACAGGTAACCGGCACTTTGGCAGGAAAGGGTTGTTGTCAGAAATATCAAGTAAAAATGTGTGGCGGCAAGTTCCGTTCGGATTTGAGATAACGAGTGACGTGTTGTACATGTGTGCCCCTAATTATTCATCGTGGGCCTGAAAGTCTAATCTGAGTGACCTCTATTTTAACTGACAACGGCACACTCTTGTTTCATGAGGTTCTTGATCGGTGCGTTTCGTTTTTCTAAGTGCTTATCAGCCCCACCACGGATGTCCGCCTGCCCCACTGGGGCTCAGCCTCGTTCTGGCAGCTGACGGCAGCCCGTGGAACCAGGGACCCAGGGGCCACGGCTCATCACCACCTTTGTCACTCGCTACAAAGACGGCTGCAGCACGTTCCCTACTAGCCATTCCCCTAACTGGCACAAACCTGGGACATGGCATCCGAAGGCCCATAAACCACTGTAGTGCCTAATTTTTTGTCTCCCAAACCAGCCATGGGCCGCGGGGGGTGGTCATTCTGACACAGAGAAGACTGCACTCACGAGTGGCTCTGTCTCAGTATCAAATAGTTCAGGTTCCTACTGCAAAAAAAAAAAAAAAAAATGGAGAGGGGAGCACCTCAGCCCCCACTGCCACAACGAAGAGCAACATTATACTTCAAATTCCCGGAGCCAATTTTACCCGGGCAAGTACCTGAGGTTCCCACAGAGCTCATTCCTCAAGGTGCAAGGACCCGCAACAGGAAGAGCACCCATCTCAGTTAGGATTCAGAACACGCTTATTCGGACGGCGTGACCTCTTCCACGGAAGCTTCTTGGGAACTCTTTCAAAATTCAGCTTTCAAAACTGGGTTTCCTCACTTCTGAATGAAGCAGCTGAACATCACGACTGGAAAGAAACGACTTGCGTTTTTAAGATGAACAGTTTACATGGATAACATGTTTGCCTGGTTCGTGTTACTGGTGACCCACGTTAGTCAGCTTGGCACAGCCGTGAAGGGTTTGCCCACATCGCCACAGATTTTTCTTTCTTTGCTCAGAGGTATTTTTCAACATGGGAGCAGAGAGCCGTTGTGCTTGGTGTGAGGACGTGGTATAGATGAGCACTTATTTATTCATGGGTTTCTTTCACATTCTTTTTTAAGGACCGTGGCGGATTTCGATGGCCTTTCCAACACAAGCGTGGCAGACGTTATTATTATTATTATTAGTTTTTTTTGCAGTTTGGAATCCAAACCAGTAGCACCTGGTTCGGAGCTTGAAGACACCTGTCACGTTCTTCTTTATCCCTTCCCGACCTCTTCCCTACTCAAGTCACTTACTTTTATTTCAAGAGACTTCTATCTCTATTGACTTGGTTTTGGTACACAGAAGTACATGTAAATAATAGGCACAAGTTTATCAATGTCTATTCCCATGAACCGTGACTGCCATCAAAGTGACGGACCCATCCCCCTTCCGAAGGTGGAAGCTGGCTCCTTTCTTGTGTTGCCAAGAACACGGAACGTGAGGTCTGCCGTCCTGCCAACCCTCGAGGAGGCCCCCCGGGCTGCGGCCCCACACCGACAGCAGACCTCCAGGCTGCAACTTTGCACCCACCAGACATGCCCCCTCCCCCCTCCCCACGGCCCCTGAGAAACGGGATCGATCTGGTACTTGAACCTGTGAGTGTCAGGAAACGTGGCCTGTGCTAGTTCACTTCAGCGCATTTGGCATTTACAAGGTGGCTGCTGGACCAAGGACTGGATTCTGTGTTCTTAGGAAAACTAGCACTGTGCTCTTCCCCTCACTTCCACACAGGGATAGGAAAGTGGCCTGATGCTCACAGTGGGTATTTGGAACGAACTCTCGAAACACAAATGAACAAACACCGGGTTGGCAGCTCCTGCAAATGTGACTGTAAGTACTCCTGCCAACGTCTACCTTGGGCTGCCGATGCCGCCGGCAGGAGTCCCGCACTGGGAGGGCCGGTCCAGGAGTACTGAGCCCCAGCACCTTTCTGAATGTGGCCCACCAGCACCTGCCTGGTGTCTGGGCAGTGGCAGGATGTGCCCAACGTTCGGTATGAACTCCTGAAACGTGCCTGAGTTAAAATACCAGCTGGTGGCTACGTGTTCCTCTCAAGTGGTCTCCAGTCCTGGAGGAAAGAAGGGTGCGGGTGTTTTCACATTCTTACCCAGATTTCCAGGTTTGCTCCCGAGCTGGGTGATCATCTAACCCAACACAGAAAGAATATAAATATTCCGGGCACAGACTCGGACGTATTGGAGCCTATTACTACTTTCTGTAGAAAGCTAAGTTTATACATTCATCATGAATGTGTCTTGAATCCACCACAAGTCCGCATTATTACCCATCGGACAGGTACGGTGCCATCGTAATTAAAATATGTTCATTTAATACTTCGTACCTCCATGTTTTTTCAGGGACATAGGCATTTCAGATAGGTCCCAATAATTTAGGTACCTTTTATGAAATATAAGATGTAAGCTAATGCATGCCTGTCGTAGATTTTAGTTTATTTTACTACTTATTTGTTAAGGAGAGACAGAAGGTCAGAGAATATGGGGGCAGGGGGCAGATAAAGGTTGAGTGTAAAAAAAAAAAAAAAAACTTGCTTTTTTAAAATGTGAAAAAAAATCTGCGGATTTTATTTCTATTATCCATGTCCCCATTACAATCATTAATCAGGAGCTGACTACATCATAATTAGAGCTGAGCTGAAGAACACATCAACAGTTCACAATTTCTATTGTAATATAGCTCAACAACCCACTAAATACACTACACTAATAGGGAACTCAAAACCATGCCACATCTGGGGAGATTGGGGATAAGTTATTTAGTGCTCTGACTTTCAACTATTTTTGGTTAAGTTTTATTCTGAATATTGCAATCAGCCCTCAAGTAGATAGTGTTCTTGTAGGGAAGGGTGTTAATCTCCATCTCTGGAGAATTCTAAAAAAAAAAAAACAAAACAGTAATACGGTCAAGAGAAGAATAGTGAAACCAAAATTTGAGGTAATTAGTCTGAAGAATAAAGAATGTTGATAAATTGTGAGATATTTAAAAATTACAGGTTTTAATTAACATTTGGTTTAAGTTTTTCGCTTAAAAAGTGGCATTGCACTGATCTGTCTCATTAAATAATCTTTAGCTATAAAATACTTCCCCCATAACACAATTATAGTCAGCCAATGTAATAGTATTTCAATCTAATTGTTATTTAATACTACAAAATATTCTCTGATACTTTTGAATCTAGGAGTAGCATTAATCAGAATATACTCTGAGATGTCAGATTGGAAGAAGTTTAGATTACTCATATTTGCTCCAATTTCCTAAAGTGGTATGTGAGGCAAGTTCTGGAAACTATTCAATGTAGGCTTAATGCTAAACTCCAATATCATCTGAGAACTTATCATTACATTACTCAGAGGTACTTGGGGGAAAATCACAGACAAAAGGTATTACAAACTATTAGCTAAAAGCAATTAAAGAAGAACTTGATTCCTTTTATTCTGTGATACGGTACTAGAATAATCAGATAAATTTAATAGCTGAATAAAGACAGGTGATAAAACTGAAAAGGAGAAATACTTTTATTTAGCAAGCATTATCAAAGTATTTCTTATAATTATTATTGAAAAAAATGTGAACTCAATCACAATTAATAATCAAAGAAGCAATTAGTATCAAGCTCACCCTGAGCGAGGGAGTGTTTTAGTTCTTTGGATCTCAGTTACTCCAAACAACATTCCTAGAATGTAAAGTGTTGTCATTTATTCTCATCTTAAAGACAGGAAACTGAAGTTTAAAGCTGCAAAGTCACCTGCTCAAGGTCAATGAACCAGCAAACTAAGGGACCTGGTTGAAAACCCAGGAGATCTGATCGCATAGGCTATGTGGCGAACTTCAAGGCTGCTCCACTTCGGGGAGCCGGACCCAGAAAGGCCCCCAGACACCCCTGAAGTGCTGAAGTGTAGAAGGGAACGTATCTTCCTTTTACTTCAGAAATCACAACCCAAGTGAACACACAACAGTAACAAGGAGAGCACGTTTGCAGATGTGAAATGCATGTCTTCCCTGTTAGGTCTACTCCACCATGAAATGAGTTTCCTTACAATGCAGTGAACCTCTTCCCCTCACGATTATTCACAAGGATACTGTCGGCCATCAGAAATACTGTGGACAGTTTCCCTGCAATGGGACACTCATTCCTTTTTCTCTGCAAGAAAAATAAATTCTTCAACTGAGGGCCTATTTTTTTTAAATTAGCAATGCTAGTTCATTTGCATTTGTTCTCCAAGAGCCAATAACACTTGTCCAACGTGAATGTGAACACAGGTCCACATAGAGTAGAAAGGGCCAAGTTTATTACTGATTACTCGATTTGCAGAATTCCAAGCAAGAAACAGCAACAATTTCCTCCCCACTACGTCTTTGAGCCTTAAAAACAGCAGCAGTTTACTTATTCTACTGAGGATATTGGTTTTGAGTCGTGTCATTTATCACTAAATCTCTGGGTATAATGCAATTTATCTTTAGGTCCATTATGAAATATTGATAGGTGAGTCAATGATGTCACCCGGAAGACAGAAAGGTATAAAGATTATAAATCACTACAAAATATCTCAGAAGTTACTAGGAATCATTTTGCCTTCACTTAGCCTAAGTTCTGTTTCCAAGACTGTCCTGTAAATCTTGTGTCACTTACACAGCACGTCACTATGAATACAGCATCACTGGATAAGCTGGCACGGTCTCATTTCTTCACCTCAGGAAGAATTTCACTGCTGATGTGACTTGATCTATTTGCTATACGGCCGTATGACACCTGATCTGCTCCCAAGGCAGCTTCCTCCTAGTTTTGGCTCCTCAAGATATTCAGCTTGTAAGATTTTATTTCCCTCTACTAAAGGGTGATTTCGGGATGTATTGTGGTTATTTATCTTTCAAAAGGGTAACCTCTGATTTTCATTACAGACTAGCTTTTAGGGTCTTGAGTGAGGTGCGCTGTCTGGAGCACACCTGCTGTGCAGCTCTCTTCCTGCGGGCACTGAGGCCATAAACAAACAGGAAAGCATAATGACAGCTCAGCAGGGACATTACCATGAAAATGGGTGACAATTTTGGGAATGGGAGACTGTACTGACCCATCAAAGCACTTCCTTACAACTGATCATTAAATTTACCTAATGTTTAGCACAATTAGGCAAACCAATGAGGTCTTTCGCTAGTATTTTGCTCGTATTTCGCTCTTCCATTCCAGCAAAGCCTTACAGTTTTCTTGTAAAAATACAAAGCTTAGGTATGTTTCCTGGTAACAATAACCCACACCTAAAGGGAATATACTCATGAACATAAAGATTATTTTTTTCTTATCTATTTTTATGTCTTCTTTATTTTTCTAAAGTTATTCCCATAGAGCCATTCATTATGTTTCAGATCAATAAAAGGCCTGTACAATATTTTTGTTTTGAAAACTTAGAAACAAATCTCTCAGAATGTATTAAAGCACATCCTAGACTAAGTATATCAGTAATTCTGGGTACAGGGGAAAAATGAAGATTTTAGGACTCACCCCACACCTGTCTGATCCACGTCTAGGGAGAAAGAACATCAAGTAACCTTGCTGCATTCTGAAACACCGAGACTACAGGTTGGAGACTTTTGAAAACCCACTTCAGTGTTGTACGTACTCACTCTATGATACTGAAATCACCGTTACCTTTTCATCTCATTACCTTTTACTTTTTGCAAAATGTCTATTTACCAAAAAAAGTCTGTCTGCTTCCATTTTTGTGCAAACTTGGAATAGCTGCAAAGGTCACTTGTTACTCTGGCTTCTCTCACAAAGATGACTTAAAAAATAATTTCTGAAGGAGCTAGCATGGAAGAACCATGGCTATGAACAAGTGGGATTGACTTTGGTGGGGAGAGGGGGGGTGGGAAAGGGGACAGAGGGGAGGAAAAGGGGGATGGATGTCATAAAACAAAAATAAAACTAAGTTAAAAAAATAATTTCTGTCATTACAGAAAACACACTGGCCTTTGAGACTGGGTCTTGAGTGTGTGTGTGTGTGTGTGTGTGTGTGTGCGATTCATTTTCCTATTGAGTTCCCAGTGCCCTCATGTTTTCCTTCCAACCTACCTTGTCCTATCCATGTAGGATTAATTTCTGTTGTGTAATAAAGATGTTGGCTGGCCTTTGTCCCTGGATCTGAGTGGCAGAAATGTTTTGTGAGTCACCATTATGGTGCGTTTATGCTAATCACAAGCCTCAGGGCAAAGGCCTGTAGCAGGAAGGCCAACCACCAACCATGTGACTGGGGAGTCTGGGGTCTGGCACTAGCCTGGCGGCCAGCGATCCGGTCAAAGGTGCAACCTAAGGAAACGCCAGGAAACCCCCGGGCACTAACGCTCACTGAAGCCTCAGACCAGCAATGATGTGCGGGGTTCCACCTACCGGGTGCGAAGGCTCTTTCTGCCTGTGAAACTCAGTCAGAACTGACCCTGTAATGAAAGTACAGCCTGAGGACACCATCTAACGAATAACCAAGCCAGCAGGAGCCGTGGCAGGACCCCAAAGTGCAGCTTGAGCATCTTATGTGAGATCAGTTTTACCGCCCTTGAACTTGTGGGGTCTGTACTAGTTCTCGTGATTCGTGTCAAAAATTGTACTGCAATGCGCCGGTGTGGGAAGGATGCGCTGCTTCTTAAAGGAAACTCAACAGCATCATAGCCCCGTGGACCATCTGCTCCCAGACCTGCCTCCCAGCTTCACACAGGCAAAAAGTGTGAGATTCAGACCTGGAATCAGGCAAGTCTGAACATTTGAACCCTGGGTACAGAAAAATGATTTGACCATATTCGCGCCAAGGGCGTTACTGCCTGGTACGGGGTTAGATCGGAAACAAATGCAAACGGAGCGGAAATCAAAGTTGCCACCACTGCTCTCCAACCTGCGGATGAGGAGGGACAAAGGTTCTTTGGATGTGTGATTTGCATAAAGGCAACTATGACCCCGTTAAGTCATTTTGCTTAAGAAAAATTACAGAACAGCTGGAAGAAAGAAAATAGTCCAACCACCTACTGACTGAAGCACTTTTAGGCACAATTCTAATGAGAAGAAATACTGAAATTGTGAAAATCCTGTGAAGAACTGAAGTGTATTTATTTACTAAGAGACCAGGTGGTCTGGTTCCCCTAACGTCAAGACAGCCAGTTGATGGACAGCATCAACGACAGAATCGCTGTTCTTGAAAAGTCAACACTTGTAGCGTTGGGATAATTTTACTATATTGAGCATTCTTTTCCAACATAGCATCAGTAATTCACTATAATGCTGCTGGTCTGCGGTGTGCATCATAGACTACGTATAAAAGGGACTTCAATTTCATAAGAATGCATTATTTTTAATTAAATACATCAGTATTTTATTATTTTATTATTGAGCACCGGGGTCCCTTGCTAAAAAGAAAAGGAAATGGGTCAGAGTCTTTATTGTAGCCCAAGGTTTCCAGTGCTTTGTATTTGGCTTTAAGCCTCAAGTTATTCAGCTCAGTGATGCCATTTGTCATTGCTGTGTGTAACTTCTAAATGATTTTGATGTGTTTCATGCATATAAAATATGGGGACATGTCCCTGAAAATTGTGAGAACACATTTTTGAATTAGGAGGTGCATTTTTATTTCTGAAATATTGACTTTTCTACTCAAGAAATACTACTGAATGCCCTGTGGATAGGAGATGGGAAATGAATACCCAAGTCGAGCTAAGGATGGGCTAATTCAGAGCTGACTGCTTTGTTCCCCGGCAGACAACCGCAGGGATGATCGGGCCCCTCTGATTTGATGTGACACTTGTCATCGTGCCTGGCACTCATAAAAGGAAGCAAGTGGCCTAACCAGCAAGCCCAGGAATCCATTGTTGATCCAGGGAAGGACTTTTCAGGAAGCATATGCTGCTTACACTCAGAGACGTACTAAAAGGGACATGAAAGGAAATCTTATGTTCTTCGCTGGGCTCAAGACACCTGACTGGGAAACGCGGCCAAGGCATGGAAGGGGTGGGCAGGACAGAGCAAGGTATATGAGGTTCCAAATCGTCTGTCCAAGGCTTACACGCTGCAGGGCTCCAGCGAAGGGGGCGTCGGTGTGAGTTAGGATATTTAAGGCTGATGTGAAGGAAAGCATGCATGAGAGGTTTCAGATTTTATTCTTGACGAGGGTGGAAAGCCCATCTTAGATGAGGGATGACAAGTACTTCATTTCTGCACTCCCTGACTTGACCTAATGATGCTGAAGTTGGGGCCCTCGACAGATTCACTAGAAAACAATCGCATGACCTTGAATAACGTGACCAGCCAGGCCAGACGCAAGGGAGGTGACCCAACCATCAAATGAGACAGACGTCACCAAAGCAACACTGAAGGAGCACAGCCAGCGCGGAGCGCCCGGTCATGACCCGGCCTCACGCGGGAGGGTCTGCGGTGATGGAAGTGGGAAGGGCTCCTGGCGCAGGTGTGGTTCGGTAACACGTCCCACCAGACTTACTTGTCATCAAGATTTCCATACTGACCCTCTCCGGTATCTTACTCCCCTCAAAGTCCACCTCCTTCTCCTTCACTGTCACTGTGTCCGTAGACAGCTGTGGGGACTTAGAAACTATCTGGGGAAAGATACGACAGGATTCTTAAAAGCCATGGCTGGTCAAGACTCAAGCATTACTGAATTAATATTCTGCCAGAGAAATACATTCTTTCCACTGGCCTGATTCTTTTAATACATTGTCCCTGCTATTTATTTAGTTAAAGTTCCTAAGCTCCATGGCCGCCTTGCCGCCCAGCATTCAATCCTGGGTAGCCAGCCATCATCGGAGTAGGGGGCGGAGAGGGGGGTACACGGGTGGGCTGGGCCTGGAGGAAGACAGCATTAGAAACTAGAAGCGGAAAGGCCCCCCGTCCAGGATCTGCGTAGGCTGGGGGCACATTCAGATTCAAGTGCGGGCTTTGCTAAGAGTAATCCAACGGGCACAGGGCAGAGGACCTCGACTTGGCACCAGAACTGGGGTCTGGGCAAGAGCTGAGGGTGAGCCCTGGTTCGGACGGGGTCCTTTTGTGACATGACCAGCCAGTGCACCCCGAGAGGGGACGGACGAAGGGACCCAGGCCAAAGCGCCAAAGCTTCAGCGTGAAAGACTGAGCTGAAACCCGAAAGGAAAGAAACAGATGGATCGGCACGGGCTGCAAAGGGAGCGCCTTCAGGATCTGCTGCACCGAGGTGAGGCCCGTGTGAAAGGGTCTCTCGGCTGTGGAACGAGGGGTCACCTCGGCCACTGAGGGGCCCAGAAATGATCCTGAGGCTGTACCTGCATGAAGACAGGAGAGGCGCATCCGTTTAGTGTCATCTGCGTTTCCACAACTAAGCCGAACGAACGCCTACCAACACAGGCCATTATGAGAAGTTTTAGTGACCAAATGAAGAACTAAAATAATGACGAAGTAACGGTCCTGATCTTTAAGGCTAGTTGACATTATGCCAGGTTCCACCAAACAGGGCCGAGTCCAGCTTTCAGCCAAGCAATGCAGGTGGTGGTCAATTTTTCACAGGCCCAACAAAACACAGGCCCACACAGAGAGTAAACATTTCTTACTTTAGTTGAAACCATCTGTGTCACAGCGACTCAAAGCTTCATCTGGGAAAGAGATGGCTGTACAGCAACAAACTACTGTTGGCTCCAGGGAATTTCCAAAGATCAATTTCCTGAAGACCAGAATCTACTCACCTGAGCAAACAGCGCTTCACGGAGAGCAGCTGACTTTTCAACACGGTGCCCCCATTGTGCCCACGGCCCCACGGGCTCGATCGTGCCTTTTGCTCCGTCCAAGCACCTGTCTACCCTGGGAAACTCACCTGGCATCGCCTCGGGGCAGGACCCAACAGCCTACCCTGAACTCACCCCGTTGGACTCGCTCCGCAGATGCAACCGTTCTGCGGGGAGTTTGCATTCCTTTATCTCTGCGTGTTTTAATAGGCCGCCTAATGATGGTTTGGCAGATTCAACAGCTTCTGAAAACGTGATGCCTTTCAAATCTTTCTTCCTGGCTCCATGGCTAAGTTGTGGCTGCCGCAATCAAGTTCGTTATGTCGTTATGCATAACAAGAGGGGACGTATTGATGTTCGCATAAATTACCTTCAGCGCGGCTTTGTACAGCACAGAGTGCTGAACAAACGGCTGTGATTATGTCAAGTCATCCAGGAGGCCTCTCAGACAAGAAAAATTATACAGTATTAAAAGGAGCGGAGAGGTAAATGTGGGTTTTAATGTGGGAAAGGCTGAATTCTAAATTATGTCCTACATGCATAATAAATAGAAACCAGGCAACTAAACTATGATTAGTTATCATGAATAATTCACCAACGAAAGCATCATCAATACTAGCAAGAACTAAATTTGTGATTTTAATTAATGTTTAACAAACCAGAACTATACTGCCTTATAGAACAAGACAAATGACAAGGATAAAAAGCACAGTGTTTTTTTATCATTTAACACTATTATTAAAATTCAGGTTCTTAAATGCTTTTTTGGGGTTCCTCATTCTATTCATGATTTGCAAAATTCAGATTAGCAAACTGAATTCTAGCACTTTCTCAAATTCGACGACTCAACTATTTCTACATCACAACTTTCTTAGCATCAAACCCTTACGAGAAATAGTGTATCGGTTCTTATAAAACTAAATAAATCACAACACTAAGTAAAAGTTTGTTAATGTACCTTTAAAACCTACACAGGATTTTCTAAAGCAGGGAGTCAAATGTGACCTATGAGAACTAAACCCTCGACAACCAGAAACTTTACTCTCTAGATCCCCGCGACTTTGAGTCTAGGAAATGGTTGTTTGGGATGTGAGACTGAGAACAACATTGCCGTTCACTCCAGAAACTTCCTGAAAATCTGTGTACTGACAAGACTCTTCGGCTGGCTCTTCTCAGGGTTCAAGTTCCTTCTCAGAACAACAGCACACCGACCAGACCCACGAAACACCTGCCTACTTCTCACCACCTGCCTTGCTCACCTTGCCTGGTACGTCCACCGGTCCCAGCCAAATCTGCATGAGCCTAATCAGCTTC
This sequence comes from Noctilio leporinus, assembly GCA_004026585.1. Taxonomy (NCBI): domain Eukaryota; kingdom Metazoa; phylum Chordata; class Mammalia; order Chiroptera; family Noctilionidae; genus Noctilio; species Noctilio leporinus. The sequence goes on along the minus strand of PVIW01006879.1, from coordinate 54,868 downwards.
TCTCCGTAGAAAGAACCCCTGGAACTTGGGGGACAAAGGCATAAGAAGCTGCTGTGCCCTCTTCCTTCATAAGCACTGCTAAGTGAAGTGCCTTCCTTACTGAGGTTGGCTGTAAACTTTTCTTCTTCAACTAACAGGTCAACATTTACAGCTGCCAATGATAAAATTCCGATGCATCAAAATGGAAGTGTCAGGAAATTTGCCTCGATAGGACACAATATGATAAAACTGTATTTAGTATATAAGTTGATACACATGCCTAGGTAAATCTTCATTTTAAATGAATTTATTGATATATATTATAAGGCCCTCTCCCAAAATTAATATTTTTTGGAAAAAAAAAAAAGTTTCATGAAGCCCTAAAAACACTTTTGTGGGATATTCTTATCAACGTGAGCATTAAAATGCATTCGTTTGTGTGTTTCCAGTCTTCACCAACCTTCAGAAGGACAACAGAATAATATACAGATTTGGTTGTGAATGAGGCTGCTGCTGCTATGGGAATCAGGATGCACATTCATGACAACTGGAAATTCATGGACACGCCCTTTCTTAAGGAGTATTTTCAACCCTGCCCTCTGAAGCAGGATGCTGGAAGACACTAAGACATGGACATGGATTTCGTTCGCTGGCCTAAAAAGGTTAGGAAATCCTACACGCCTCACCCCTTCTGAGGGTCACAGTGCACACGGCCACCTTCAAGGTGTAGGACGTCTCTCGGTCAACTCCCAGATGCTTCGAAAATAATTGAGCCATGCAACCCTTCATCTGAGGAACAATGCTGGCCTTCATCAAATGCAACCCAAGGTGACAATCGCTTGGTGCTGCTTTTTCAGAAACTCTGACCCAATGCTTCAGTGTTTTCTTAAAAACAGGAGTCAGTAACATTTGGCATCGAATATTCTCAAACTAGCTGCTGTGTGGCCACATTCTAACCATGTGATCACCATCGGTCTTCTGCTTGAAAACTCTGCTGAGCAACCCATCACCCCAAAGATGCCCTTCCTAGGGTCACATGATATGCTCTCTTCTCATTCGTGACCAAAATACACCTCCAACGACATTCTTGTGAGGAGTTACCTGTTTTGTTTTACTTGCTGTACATAAAGTTGTTTGACCTGCCAATCGGGTCAATGGCTTTCCCTCTTGGCCCCAGCAGCCCCAAGGCCACTATGTAAAGATGCTCAGTCATTATCTTAAGCCATTGAGCCATGAAGAGAGATGTGTCCTATAGAAATACAGGAATAATACAAAAACTGGTACCTGGCTCTGACACCGGGTCAGAGGAAGAGGCTGGAAAAGCTGGGGGAAAAAACAGCAAGTTACATTGCTCATTAACAGAAATAGTGACAAAAATGTTGCCAAAGACAATCTGGAATTTAGAAAATGAATCTTTAAAAGCTTTCTAGGTAGCATCTTGAACATACAAACCAAAACCGCAATGAGACACCACCTCACCTTCATTAGAAGAGCTGTTATCAAAAATACGTTACAAGTGTTGGCGAGAATGGAGAAAAATGGGAAAGTGAACCTGTGTGCATGTTGCCGGGAACGTACCTAAACTGATACAGCCACTATGGAAAGCAAAGCATAGTCCCCTCAAAAATTAAAAATGGAGCTACCAAATGACCTATCGAGTACACTTCTGGGTCATATCCAAAGGCAGGAAAACAAAAAATTTCAGAGATGGCTGCCCTCCCACCTTCATTTCAGCATTGTTCACCACCGCCAAGACGCACGTGCCCGAGCTAAGCATCCTGTGGCACCATGGGTGAAACGGGGGGTATGGTGCTGAGTGAAAGAAGGCAGACAGAGAAAAGCAAACACTATGAAGTATCCCTCCATGTGGAATCTAAAAAAGCCAAATCCATAGAAACAGAAAGGGGTGTGGGGCCTGCCGGGCCTTCGGGGTGGGGTGGGGGGATTACTCTCAGAAAGCTAATACACTTTCCAGGAATGCATTATTCACTAAAATTAAATTCGCGTTCAAATGTTATTTCCAACAGCAATGATTAATGATGAACAAGTGGATGCTTTTCACTCGACACTACCTTTAATTTGACTTTGCAGAAGCATTTACCTATCACAAAATATGTACCTGAAGTCAAAGATGATCTTCTGTGTCAGGCATCACAGTGATTCTCATGGGCATAGTCATGTCGTCAGTTTGTGAGACCTTCTAGAAAGAGCCCTCCATTGTTCTGAGACCAAAACTATTCTACATTTAGAAGAGAGCTAATTGGGAAGTTTCCAAATACGCACAGTAGAATTCGGAGTGAAGGCGGGGGAGGCAGTTTCCCTCTGATTCCTTCCAGCCCGTTCCACTTGCCAGTCCTCACACAAATGTGCCTAAGGTGCTAACAGAATATTTAAACAACACAGCAACCATGTCCCCTTGGTGAAGATCCTCGTATGATTCACAGGAAGGCTGGGTCCTATAAAATCTTAAGAAATACATTTAAGAATTACACTTCGGACATGGCTTTTTTTTTTTTTTAACCGCCAGAAAGTACCTTCAGGTAGCGGGAATGAGAGAAAGGAGGCTGTCTGGACCAGATTGATTTTATTTAGGCTTGACACACATTTTCCGCTTAAGTAAGAGACACTAGCACGTAAATCACTACCCATTATTACCAGGGCTGAGAAAATGAACTCAGCCAATTGACCCTTTGGAAAATAAATCCCTCCTTGAGGCCTATAAATGTTCGATTAATTTTCTTTCATTACCTTTCCTTTCATTCTCGTGAACCCACGAACTCCCAGGTTCAGAGCGACTCTCAAAGCACAGCAAGAAGATAAGGCCACGGAAAGTTTTCCCTGTAGCTTCTGAAAGTTCACAGTTCTCTTTTCCCAGGGTGTTTTCCCTTTGATATCGATTCCATTGATCGGTGCTATTTAGTGGTGTCCTGAAAACTGCATCTTCCTGGATTTATGTATCGCCACGATTTCCCATGGAGTATTTTCTACAACGGGGCTTTGCTAGAACACTGATCATTTCTTCCGTGTGCACACGAGAGGGGGGAGGGAAAACAGTACAAATCCACTTCCACGCAGGACACGTCAGCAGCGAAGAATGAAGCGCTGACACTGAACCTGACATCTAAACGTGTGCCCACGTTACATGGCACAGGTCGGTGACCTGCAGGTGCTGCGTCCCGAGACCGTCTTCTGACACACAGGACCCGCAAGCACGGACCGGCACCGTCGACAACTCCGTGTTCTGGCACTTGGTGAACACGGTGACACACCGAAGGCACACGCCACAACTATGATGCTAGAACTGCACTAAAAGCACCGTTCCAAGTTGAGAAACCCGCTTTCAACTTGACTTAGGTTGGGAAATGTTACCGTTTTATCATTTACAGCCGTGGTTCCCGTGTAGCAGGTTCCCTGAGCCTTACAGCACTTGGTGACGATCATCCCCCGCCCCCCGTCTTTGGCTTCACACCCTCCCCCTGCTCCTCCGTGTGGGCAGAAGCACCGTGTTTGCACGAGGACCGGCGAAGAACATGCTTAAACCCACACGCACCACCGGCGCTCTTACTCCCACGCGTGGAACCACGAGAAACCGGCTCTACCCGGTGCTTCCTGGCTTTTCGGTAAAGCAGGTCACGTAACAGGCTGACGACGATGTGTGACAGCTCCCCCCGCCCCCCACCTGAGCGGCAACGGTCACCTTACGAGACACAGTATTACTGACGTGCCTCTGGAACCCCACGCTCGGGGAGGATACGTGAGTTTTCCAAGCGACAGCAGCTTGAAGACATGAGCGTTTGAGTCAAGCCTGCCCAACTCACAGGCAACGCTTACGTGGTCCCGAAGTCCCCGCTTTCCCCGCCTGTTCCGCGGTGCGGCGGGGGCTTGTCACCCACCCCGCGGGGACGCGCCAGAGAGTGGGCTCAGGTAGGGACAGAGGCTGTCCCCTCTGCGACTTCACTCCGCTGAATTTCATTGCAGCAGTAATCTGAGGATAGCAATAAAAAGGTCATAAAATATGTATCTCTGCCCTACGGATCTGCTATTTTACACACTACAGCCACATAATTGGAAACCAGAATCATACATGCTTAATGAAATGACATGAGGCTCTGTGTTTAGTGTTTTAAAAGAGGGTAAACGTGTCAATACCTAATGCATCATATCAGCAGCACAATAGTAATAAAACCTGACATCTGTTGTTGAGAAATCACTATTTCAGGAAAGAGACGAGGTGTGTTCCTGACATTGTCCCCCAGTTCACAAAGTAACGCTCCTGTCACATCTGATCATCGCCAGCATTATTGGAGGAAAAGTAAACACCAGAGATGCTAACTTGCCCAACGACCTCAAGTCACAGAACTGAGAGTACGACTACGTGGAGTTAGTACGTGTACAGCTGTTTCCACTGTGGTCTACATGCTAGGGGTACCTACAGGACTTCAACAGAGATCTCTTCCCAAAGTAACTGAGGTCCTTGGCTTAGTGCAGCCCACAGGCCGGTCGGGAAACACGGGAGACGGGCACTGCTCCTTCCAGGTCTCTGACCCAAGGACTTGAACTTGATCGGAGAACTTAAGAGCCACATGGCACTGCATTTCTGCTTTGTCACCTGTGACGCCACAGAATTCCGAAGAAGGGAGAGTTTTACTCCCCTGGGTGTCACGTCCACAGAGCTACGGAGCCACCAGGTATTTCTGCCGACAGTATTACCGTTGGTGCAGCCTCACAAAATGAACTCTTCTGATGAAGAAAAAATGTCTAACATGGATGCACTGCGATGGGTTAACAATGTCAGGAAAGGGTGGAAAGAGTGACTTCCAGCCATGTCTGCCTCTTAGTTCACCTTTTAAAGTGCACATTGCCATGGTTGAAGACATTCATACACAGGGGTCGTGGCAGGAAAAACACCTGCATAAAGCCCATTTTCCCATGTTTTAACTTGTTTTCTTAACCCAAGTCCTACACATTTATACACTAATCTAAAATAATGGGGAAGAAATAGGATTGACATATCAAAATAATGGGGAAGAAATAGAATACATAAAATCACCTTGTATAGAAGAGTCTATCTAAATTGTTTCAGGGAAAAAATTTCCATGTGTATCAACACTTTCATACTTATCTCTGAAGAGCAAGTCCTAATGAAATCTTCTTTCAAAAAGATCCAAGGATATTTTCTTTTCACCCAGGAATCGGCACAAGCCATTTTCTCCGCATAAATTTATGATCCTCATTAAAATATGTATATACATGTGAAATGTTTTGAACCGAAGTTCTACTCCGAATTGGCCAGGTGCCGCACGGGGCATCCTACCTGCCCAGCTGCACCCCCACCCCCCGCACTCAGGTGACAGAGGCTGTCAGGTTTCCAGTGCACTTGGTGTTGTTTCCCTGTGTGCCTCTGCTTTCACCCTCTGCAACATGAGTTCAGCATCTATCAGTGAATTGTAATAAGTAGTGCGATGACTGGTGATGCTATTATACATGAGTTCAGGATCTGTTAGTTATAATAAGTAGTGAGATGACTGGTGACACAGTTATCTTCTTACACTGTCTTCTTGTGCAATAATATCTTTTAAAAAGAACAGCAGAGACGCTCAGGGTATTCTTCTCATCCAGGGAGCTCGATCTTTCCAAGTGATGGGGGTTTGGTTCATCCTTAGCCCCCCGGCCACCCCGGGAAGTGGAAACTCCAGGATCCCAGGTAAACATGAGGAGCACAAGGCACAGGTCAGCCCAGAAGCTTCCACGAGGTGGGTCACGCAGCCCTTAAGTGACAGAGCTGAAAACTGAAGCCCAACACTCAGAGTCCAAATCCTGGCTTCTAATCGCAGCTCCATAATGCTTCAAAATATATCTTATTTACACAGGTGTTTATCCGTTAAGGAGAAAAGGGATCATTACAAATGTGATTCTAAAAAATAGCATTTCTAAAGGCGGTCCAATAAATAAGTTAAAATGAATTGAATTACCATGAGAGTTAAGGGATGTTTTACGATTCATTGAAACTCAACAATTCTTCAGATATTCATAAGCTGTTATTTCTGAAAACAAGATGGAGCTCTGACATCTGTTCTTTCATTTTTACTTCTGGGTTATATTTAGTTTTGACAAAATCATCATTGTTGAAATGCGCTTTTTTCTTACATATCGTAACTTTCTATGTACATCTAATTCTTCTTTCACATTCATTTTTTTTATTCTTGTTTCAAAGTGACCATCTATTTTCATCTGACTCAATCATCTTTCATCTCCTCCACTTTTCGTGCCTGTTTTTCCTATGGGAAAGAGAAGTTGTATGTATGGCTTAGGAGGGAAGTAGGAAAGGGTGAGTTATAGGCAATATTTGGAACAGGTTTCTCCCTCAGGGACTGTTGCAGGACACTCGGGGCCAATGGCAGGAGAGTCTGCAACCTCTTTTCAAGGGTGGACGAGCTGTGCCCATAAGCTGGTGTAGCCAAGCCCTGACCTGCACTCACGTACACTCCAAACAGAGTGAGAGACTCAGTGTCAGCGTCATTAGGATTCACATGCTCCTCTCTTTAGTACCCGAAGGTTGGCTCGAAGCACCTATGTGCAAATCGAAGCACACTTGGCTAATCAGTAGTTGTGTCACGTTTAGCAAGTCACCTGTCCTTTTTGTCAGTTATCTTGTCTACTAAATTCTGGAAAAAATTTAAAGGAAAAATAGTGCCCATCTCCTGTGGCTCCTAGGTTTAAGTGAGATAGTGGTTATTTATTTACCATTAAAAAAGTGTTGGAGTCCTGGCTGGTGGCTCGGTGGGTAAGTCACCAGCCTGCGAACCCAAAGGTTGCTGGTTCGATTCCCACTCAGGGCACGTAACCAGGTTGCAAGCCAGGTCTCCAGCCAGGTCCCCAATTGGAGGCAGGTGAAAGGCAACCACACACTGATGCTTCTCTCCCTTTCTCCCTCCCTTCCTGCCCTTCTCTCTAGAAATAATGAATCTTTCAAAAAAATTAAAATGAAAAAGTGTTGGTTATTTTGCTATATATCAGTTAATATTTCTGCTCATTGCTTGTTGTTAGTGTAATCTATTTACACAGATGATTAATTCCTCACCAACAATAAGTAACAGTATATCCCTGTACTGTTAACTTCAAAGGTAACTTTTATTCATCATGGTATAATCATGTATTACTTATATTATGTTAATTACGCGATGTAACATTAGAGCATTATCCAACTAGTTGTATTTGATGGGGTTTTCCCCTGCAAGTTACATTCGGTCAAAGGCTGTGTGTATAAGGAACGCGTGCAGCGCACTCTTAATCTCTGACCCGCTAGACTGGGTGAGCTCTCTTCCCACATCGCTGAGGTTGGAAACAGCTTTCTGTGGACCGCACGGCTGCATGAACCCGCCCCGTAAGGACGGTTAGATTCGCTTCAGCAAAGAGGGGAGTAGGGAGGAGGCAGATGAGTCAGGGACTGAAGCTGAGACTAGATCAAGGACTAACTTCATTTTAGACATTGAAAAGCCATTCGGAAGAAATTCAGCAAAGAATTTATATTCTCTGTTCAGCGAACACCATGTTACACCTTCCCTCTTCCCTGACGCGTTATCCATTCTCCTCTTTCCTGGCTGATGAACGTGCTTATTTGACTGGGAAATAAGAAGCAATCAGAGGAGAATGGCTTAACGATCCCATTCCGAGTCGCAAGCACATCTGTCCTCTGCCTCCCTTGTCTGAAACTAATTAAGTGTCTGCTGTTGTCGAAGGACACTGGGGTGCTCAGGAAAATCTTTTTCCCCTGTTTCTTCAAGGAGCTGGCTGTTACACAGGACAGCTCTGCCTCTTGCACTGATTTTACACACACACACACACACACACACACTCAAGTTCAACATCTCTACCAGGCTACCAGATTGAAATGTGTCCACCTGAAGCAACACCAGCATCAGGAACAACAAGGAGGGTTATGATTTCCTTTCTTCTCCAACACGACCTCGTTTCTCTTCTTCAGAGCAAAACGGCTCCCAGACTGACGGGCAGCTTTCCCTCTGCGGGCCCGGATGCCCCAGGGCCTCCCAACCCGCCCTGCCTCAAAGTAGGTGCCCCCTAGACCCGCCTTCCCCATGGTGCCCATCCTGAAGGCTCATTCTGTATCGCCTCTTCCTGAAATCTCAGCAGCACTCAACACCTTTTCTCTCTTTATTTCTTGAAGGTGCTCCCCATCTGCCTCACTCGCCTTCACGGGCTGGCGCCCCAGGGTTGAATCCTGGGGGGTTGTTTGCAGATCGGACCCACTCCCCTTCTCAAGACCTTCCACACCACCCACGAGCCAATGCTTCGACTGACCGCTGACTTCCAGTTACTAAGTCCACCTGCCACCTGGGCACGGTCGCTTGGATACCTCACATGCATCATACATACAACACGCCCAAACCCGGACTCACAGTTTCCGCAACATGCCCCAAGCACGCTGGCTGAGTCCCGACCCCTCCGTGCACAGGTGCGCCCCGCTTGTCCGTTGCTTTTACCCGCCCGGTGGTTTCAGTGGCTTCTGATCACACTTGGAGGCCAACCCAAGGTCTTACTCAACTTGAACGTGTGTTCCACACTCTGGCTCCTCCGTAACGTTAGTCATTTTCTACCCATAGTCACCTTGATCAAGCAGCTGCAAGCCGGAATGACTGTCCTGGTAACCCTTCAATGCCCACGCGTTCTCCCACATCGGGGCCTTCTGCTCACACTTCTCTCTGCATACAAGTCTCCGCTCCTCCCCGGCATTGTCACGTAGCTTTACAGCATTTTCTTCCTTCCTTTAGATATTTGCCTATTAAATACCAGCCACGGAGAGACCCTCCTAGTTATAAAACTCTTCCCCACTTTCTTTTTTAAATAGCCATCCTCAATGCCGAAAAAGATAGCTGATATTTCAGAAATAGCTTTGAAGAATTAATTAGCATTTCAAAAGACGTGATACTCAAGGGCCAGTTGAGTTATTTAAAACGTCTAGAGGCAGCGTGAATAAAGGAATGAAGACGTTAAAATAGTGGGTTAGAAATAACCCCTTCTCCTAGAAACAAAAACATAGATAAATGTAAATGTAACACTCTATCGAGGCACAGAATATGCAAACTGCAGTGTAATAAGTGCACCATGATTTCAGTTTGCTTTACAAAAAAGAGAAGGGTAAAGATACAACATATTCACCAGGCCGGGGAGAATGACTTCCAACCGGTTCTTTCCAACCGGTGTCGTGATTATCATAAGTGAGTCACACTTTAAAAAATCTTTAAATTTCCCAAGCCTCGTGTCACAATTTGACTAGAGAGAGCTGTCTGCAGAGTACAGCCTGCTTTCCTTTACTAATTAGCACATAAAATTCCAAGAACATAGACACAACGAATCTCTGCAGGGATGACTCACGAGTTTTTGGCATGATATGACATGACATAGAAGGAGACAATGACAGCGTCAAGAGTAACGTGATTTCATCCCGAGAGGTGCTGTGCGAATCAGCCATTAAATCCCCCTGAATCTTAATTCTGCTACCTGGACCACGTGGAAATAATAATACCTGGTCATACCGTATTTTTCAGGTCAAATGAGTCAAGGTAACGTATTCAATGTGCTTGAAAAGTAGCAAAGTACTATATATAAACGAACATTCGTTTTTACATACTATTCAGTAAGTTCCTTCACGAAGATGCGAGTTCCGTCCCAGTGATCAGAAAGCATGAACAACATAATTGGCCACAGGTCAGGAGCGAAAGATGTGTGCCGTTTTTATAAGAGAAAAATCCTGACTTTTCACAGCCCCCTAAAAAATTGGACACTTTACGTGGAGCATTTAAAGCTTTATTTATTTGCACCATGTTCAGCAAGAAAACATCGGTCATCCCGCTTAAAGACCTCATTTATTTCTTGTCAACGGGACGGAGTTCGATGCGCAATTCTTCTCCCGCCGGGGCAGCTTCCTGGCGGAGGCAGGCCGGCACGCCAGGCGGGGGTGGACCGGTAAAGAATGACAACGTCCTGAGGAGCACAGAGGCGCACGACCTGATCCGTGGCTCTGGGAGAATGTAAACCGTCTTAGGAGCCAAGGGGCATTATTAGTTTTGAAAAGATGTGCTTGGCTCGGGGTGGGGATGACAGTGGGGCGCTGCACAGCGCCTGCTGCCGAAGGAACAGAAATAATTGGCAAGTCGCCCCCGAAGCCAGAGGCAGGTGGAGGTGCGGAGGGCTCAGGAGGGCCACCCTGTGCTGGTGGCTGTGGGGACGGGGGGCCCCGCTGCACCGACAGCCCGGTAATCGCTTCTCTCAGAAACAACGTCAAAACCTCCTGGGTCAGCAAGAAGCTCCGGCAACCTGACAGGATCCCACTTGAATCGCTTCTGTTTCTTTTATAACATTTCAAGCAGCAGGAAGTTATCCAAGAGACCCAGGAAACGGGGAGACGGGTAAGAATCTCTTTCCTATAATCTGCGAAAGCTCCACGGAACAAGGGATTTCTCCACCGGCTAAGCTGTGAGAGGAGTCTCGATGGTTTGCGATGGAGTGTGACAGAGAGGGAGCCGGGGGCACCACCCGGCAGTGACTCCCCCAACCACCTCCCCTTTATGCAGCAGTATTACCGAGTAATTAGCCACGCTGATTAATGGTGAAGTTAAAATGACGTCCTGATCATTTGCCTCCTGTCTGGGGAGGAGGGGACAGCGAGATAATGAACCAATACGGGCTGATGCAGGGCTTGTAGGTTCCTGGGCACAAGTGTCAATTCGATACTAGGAGCAGCTCATCTTAGGAAACGTAATTCAAAACGACAAACACAATTAGGAACGAGACCTTGAAAAAGGCCAGCGTGAGCGACCCTGAGGCATAAGTCTCGTGATTCAGGGTTAATCCATTTCTGATGATATCCTGGTGTCCTCCCACGGCAGTCTTTGACAGAAACAAATGTGGTGATTTGGATAAACTAGTCCAGTGGGAACTATGGTTCAGGCTGTCCACAGGCTACATTTGGGAAGAAGTTCTAAATTCCCATCCTCATTGTACGTTGATGATTCAGCAACATATTTCGCTATTCATGGTCTTTCACTTTGCCTTTTAAGTAGTTCCAATGAAAGGTAAACATGTATGGATGAATCTAAACAGTATTAAAAGTAACATAGTCAATATCTTCCTGTATGTAGCAGTGATCCCTTTAACGTTTCGGTTTCATGAGAAATGGCTCAGGAAGCCTTGTACGTGAAATGTTACCACCCCGCACCCCAGAGATCACAAGTCCAACCCGGCAGGTGAGTCCCACCCATGATGTGGCCAACAATGCCGTTGGACTTTCTGCACCTGCCCCTTACAATTCACTTCTCAGAGGACTGTCCTCACTCCAGCCCTCCCCTGGAAGCCAGAAATAACCTCACTGTTGCTCTCTGCCCCAGCTCCTCGGCTCAATATTCCATTTGTCATAATCTGTCTGATTTCTTTTGAAGCTGCCTCATTCACTTCGAAGCACCACTTTGATCTTACCATTACCTGTTCAGAAACTCCCTCCTGAATTAAACACTTATTTACAATACATATTATTTACCATATGCCTGGCACCTGCCGTGCGTTTTTTCTTTTCTTCATGCAGAAATCATGGAGTAGGTATTTTTATTGCCCTTATTTCACGGGTGGAGAGACGGCCACAGCAAACACCAGAGCAGGGGTTGAACCAGGTCGTCCTACTTCCAAGGCCGTGCGCCAGACCCTCACACGGCCCAGCGGCAAGTGCACATCAGACATTCACCTCACCGACGTCCCTCGGTACAACATCACAGGGCCAGACCACACCACTCGACGCTGACCATCCTCTTCCTCCTCTTCTCCATTTCGGGACTTTGTCCACCCTTTCGCTAGAATTCCCATTATTCCTCTGTCGCACTCAGGCCCTCCAACCCCATGTCTCAGTCCTCAAATCTGTACCTTCTTCCTCGGCCCAGCCTCGGCCTCCTCATCTGTTCTACATGCAGAAGCCCTATCAGGGGTTCATCAAACGCAGACCTGATTCTTTTAACCAGCCCCTCCCGCCCCGGCGCGGGTTCTGCCCACCCCACCAACTCACAGGTCTGTTCTCCGTGCTCAACATCCCAGCCACCGAGAACTTCCTTCCGCGGGTCTAGTTTGTGTCCTCCCACTTTGCACAGGCTTCAGCCAGGGCTGCTGCCTCAGGCTTGAACGTGGCCGGTCCTGGCCTCCTCTGCGACGTTCCCCGGGTGAGCACGTGGTCGCCTGTTAGTCCACCCCAGCCCCTGGCTTCCTCCACGTTCAGCGCCGGCAGTGGCCGGGCTTTCCTGAGGCCACTGTTCCCCGCGCACGCAGAGGCCACCCGGGAACAGGGCAACTTCCAGTTCCCGTCAAGTGCAAATGCCATGGGAAAGAAAGGAGCCATGTTAATTGTCGGGTTCCGCGGTGCTGCTGTGCTGGAGGACAGGAGGATCCACGTGCACAAAGGAAGGTCACGCCGGCTGGCGCCCGCGCACCACGACCGCTGGTGGGGCCTCCTCGGTCACCAACCGGACGGCACGTTGCTTTCCTGACACTCGCAGCACGTCCGGATCTGCAGGACACGAGTGTTTGCGTGCTCTCAGCCATGCCTTCATTTTCACACTCAAAAACATGGCTTCCTTTGTTTGTTTGTTTGTTTGTTTGTTTTGCTTTGCTCCCTAGAAATATCTGCCCAAACTTTACCTACCAGAGTCCAACTAAGTCTCCCCTGGTACCAGCCTTCTTTTTGTAGTAAATAAGATATTTAAGGTACTTTTCTCTTTATCACTGCTACGTCAAGTGAAATGAACAAACAGGACATCTATGACAAGATAAATAGGACACGTACCATCTATATCCCTTCAGTGATAGCTTTAACAATAAATTTAATTGCTTTTTAGTTCGCTGAAAGATTAAACACTACGGAAAAGAAAAAACATCTGGTAATACATTATGCAACTATCACTGCCACCCACATGTTCCTAAGTCCAAACTGTCAAGAATTCTAGAGAGCAGATGAAAGGCCTCTGTGTGGGCCATGGTGACCCCGCCGCTCCTGTGTGGGGAGGACCCTCTGAGATGCACCTTGGGGGCGAGGGCAGTCAGCTCACCACTCACTTTCTCTTCTTGCTGAAGCGGGATGGCTCCTGGCCGGGGAGTTTCTGTCATCTTAGTTTCTGGCCCATCTGTACAGGACCTTAAGGGTTAATAAGGCTTCTGCAACTTTCCCAGAGAAGTAATTTCTTGCATTTTAATAGTTTGGTTTTTTTTAACTAGGATTTTTTTTTTCCTGTGGATCAACCATTGTGGTATGTTCATTACAGAATTTCCTTCCATTACATAAGGTCATTATCTAGGAGGAAAATGTGCAAGGTTCTAACTCGAAGTTATGGTGACAAATCACACATTGCTATTAATGGTAAGACTATCATGAGAAGACCATCTAAGCGAACATGGCCTTTACGTGCGAACTTGGTGCTAATACTGTTGTTTCTCCTTAAACACACAGCGGTGAGAGGGCACTGAAGATTCTCACTCAAAAGTAACTGAATTTTCTTACAGGTTAGGGTGGCAGGAACGAAGTCGAATATCTCAAAGAAGGAATAAAATATCTGCAAATACAAACGTGTCAATAACACATGCTCAGGACTAATCAACTGGATTAGATAGGGAGACCTAATCCTTCATCTCATTAAAATTGACTCTCCATTCATTTTTCCTGACTGGAGGACATTATTCTGAAATTATTTGTGAGCTGACCTCTTTGAGCCAAACAGTCTGAATCACAGATTTATGATGCAGTGGTGAACCACAACACAGGCATGATCACAAAGCAACAGATTTTCCATTCACTGAACGGCATTTAAGTATCAGTCCAACAGAACACTGCCTAACACAAAAAAGCATCTCCCTATTCAGTAGAACATAAAGCTGATTATACAAAATGATTTTGGTCCTGAAAGGGTGGAACACCGGATAAAAAATAATGCTAGATGGAGGAATACTGTGATTTATGATCAATGAAGGTGCTTTCAATGCGGAAAGAGCTCAGCCTGGCAGGTGCTTCAGAGGCCCTGAAATGGGATGTTAAGTCTCTCAAGAACACAAAACATGTTGATATCAGATCTCAGAAAAACAAAGGATTTTTATAGCTGCACAACTTCTGATATAAACAGTATATGGTAAATATGTCACAGTACCTTTTGGAAATATCTAGATTTGCAGAACTGTTTTATTTTCTTAACATTAAAAACTCCATTGTACTGAGCTTATTTTTTTAATGTTCTGCTATACAATTTAATAAGTATATATGTTACTTTTTATGGCACATATCAATAATTATAATTGCAACAAATGTACCCATGGTTAGAAAACAGATTGTGACAATTTCCTCATGAACTGTGTAAACCTCTGCTATATACTTAATAAGAAATTATCCTTTGCACTGTTGTATCATAGGGCTGTGCTCCAAATTATAATTGCTTGGATCAAAACTATCCTGTAATTTGCAACTGGATAGTAATTATCATCAAGAGGTGCTACAGATGATACAATAGAAATTAGAACCTAAGTTGGCCAAAAATTCTATGAAAAGCAAGTGGAAAAGATAAGATGTTCTTGTTTGAAGTAGATAGTGCAGGTTAACAACTTTGACCTCTCATCAAAATCTGCTTTGAAACAACTTTAAAATAGTAAATTGTCAAAGTGAAAAATAGGCAAAGCGAAAATGGTCAAGATGTTCAAATCTGAGCTAATTAATGTCCATCTTCGCCGGTTTTATGAAAGTCCTCGGGAAGTCAGCATTCCATCCGTCATAAATATCAGGAAGACACATCTTTCACTTTGGAACTAGCACGTGCAGAGGGAGGGGAGGGAGGGATCTGGAGTAGAAGCTCCCAACTCCCTTAGCTGTACGTTCTTGGTGGACAGATGAGCAACTAACCATTCCACCTTCGTCGACGTTAAAAACACGATCTGAAAGTCATCTGCTCAAAGATGGTTGGGAGTCCATGTCTTCACACATTCTACTTCGTGTGGGATTGAATGTTACCAGAAACAAATTATGACCTAGACAGATCCTAAAGAGCTAACACAAGGTCTACTGCTCACATGACTCTTACATCTGAACACTTGCATATACGCATGTGCATCTGGGAGTTTTAACATATGGTGAAAATTCATCAAAGACTCTTATGTGTCTAGGTTGTTAAAAACAATGGTTTTTAGAAACACAACTAATGCTCATTATTTCCTTTTGATGTAATTCTCAAAATAGATATATTTATTAAACATGGAAACAATTGTATCTGTTTTATCACAGATGACTCATTTTGTAATTTATATATACATTTCTGTATAATATAAATTATACTGCTAAAAATATAAAACGTCTAATTTGAACAAATGTGCTCTCCAGTTTGGTATGAATGATTAATACAGTAATGAACCAACTTTGAAAAGAAAATACTTACAAAGCAAAGACATGTGTGCTTCGGAATGAATCAGTTTCTTACAACATTTTGATTATTTACTACAAATATAGAAATCAAAGTGAAATAGGTCTTTTTCTTGTTTCTAAAATTTTCCCCCTCAAATAATAACATTTCTTCTCATATTTAATCTGAAGATAAAAGATTATTAAGGATTCTAAAGTCAAGCACTACATGTAACACGAGGAGAAAGATCAATAAACCACGTTAAGCTTTATCTGTTTTCATTTGAGATACTTTGGTAATTAATTTGTCTCTGCCCAGTAAGCTTGTTTGTTATGTTCATAGCAAAGAAAGGCTCTTATCCAACACTTATTTCGCAGAAATAAACTTTTCCATTGAACTTCTAAAGCACCGAAAAATCAACTTGTGCTACACAAAATCACAGTGTGTTTTATAGTGACTTACGGTGTACAAAGTGCATTCACCAATAGTGTCTCACTGTTTCCTACAGACGCCCAGTGCGAGGGGCCCTACTCCTCAGCTCCATCAAGACACAAGGGGGAGACAGAGGACAGCAGCAAAGGCTGGCTAGCGCGTGACCTCGGGGGAGCCCCCTACCGTCCCCTCACTTCACGCCCCAGCACAGCGGCTTCGAGGGGACTCATTATTCTATCACAGAGCAGACTGCCGGGCGCCTTTCGGACGATACAAATACGACACCGGCCTCTTTACTAGTAACGCACACATGAACCAGAGAAAACACACATGCGGGTCGTCCGAGTTACGAAGAACACAGCGAAAATGAAAATGACTGCCGGTGGGTGTGCGGGTGGAGAGCAAGGAAGCCAGAGTCCCCACCTCCCCGTCGCAGATCTGCCCCTGGAGCCCAGCACAGACGCTAACATGTCTGCCTGTCGAACAGACATGAAACGATGAGACTATAAAAGGGTTGTTCGTGGCATGAGGGCAGTAATCTCAAAAACGCTAGGCTGCTTCTACCAAGAAAGAAGACTAGGTATTATTGATCCTATTAGAACAGCTCAAAAAGAGTTAATAGATGACTTAAGAATGACGGAGGCAGGAGTGGGGAAACTCGAACGATGGTGACACCCCCCTTGAGAAGGGACAGGGGAGCTGTTCCCATACCCAGGCGGGAAGGAGCGAGGATCCAGACAGGTGGGCGGACGAAGGGCCAGTTCGACAGAGGCCCCCGGACAGGTGCGGAAACTTTCCTTCCTAAAGGGAGCTTCTCGTTCACTGCCCCTTGCTGCCTGCAGGATTCAGCAATCAATCCACGCCCCTGATTCTAGCTGACTTAGCACAAAGCAGGTCCACTCGCCCCAATTATAGAAATGGTACGGAGTAGTTTGACAAATTTGAATATTAAAAAATTATTTTAATCCCAAATTCCAACAAGCTGTTTTTAAAAACTCCTCGGCATTGCTTCTCCCTTGGCGACTCGTTTAAGGCTCCCCTCACCCCCAAATGCTGTTCCCTCCTCACCTTTAACTTCTACAGACTCACCTGCCCGCTGGGGGGGCCTGCGCCCCCGTCCCTCCCCGTCCCCCCCCCTCATCTTTCCCTCTCTCCCCTCCCACCTACTTTAAAAAATCTTACACTTTCTTCTCCACTTGTCAAAAGAGGAAGAGTAGGAGCTTTGTGGGGACAGCAAACCTTTAACCTCTCCTCACCTAAGAGGAATTGAAAATCTTCAAGACATGACAGTATTTGAATTGTATTCTATATTGAGGTTTACGGTAAGGTCAGACACCCTGGCTGAAATTGTTCTTGCTTCAAGCAAGAGAACGAAAATGCCAGCCCGTCCCAGGCCTTTGACTGGAATGCCACTTAACTCACCTGCTTTGGGGACACTCTTGCCTAATGCAACTTCCTAATTAAACTGTTCCAAGTGTGACGCATTTCTGATTGTGTGAAACCGCCTCCATGTCCTGGCATCTCTCATTTAACAACCTCTCCTGGGTCGCTCCTCCGCTTCCCACAAGGGATGTCCTATTTGCCACCCAGGGGCCCTTTCCCGAAGGTGAGACCTAGAAAGGTAGGACATCGCCAGGATCACCTTCCATTTGGAGGCCTTTCCAGGAAGCAGCTTCGGGACTACACATGTAGGGACACTAAAACGTACGTTACCAGCTGCATTTCAACGTTACAATTACCGCGTCCACATGTAAGGGGTATACACTTGCGCGTACGTGGAATAGAATTAACGCTGCCAGCCTTGCCTCGCCGTGAAGATGTGGACACCAGCGAAGCACGCCCACGCGTGTCCTCGGTGCTCACCGCTGCCTAGGGAAAAGGGAAGTAACCCCGAATCGGTGGCCAGAACATGCAGATGTGAAACTAGGACTGAGCTGCGGCAGCAGGGAACTAGCGACGGCCCGAACCAGGCGGCAGGTGACTCAACTGTGGCCAGGCGGGGACAGGGCCAGCCAACCGACTCCATGGTCCTGCTCCCCAGCTCGGGCGGGCTCAGCAGGCGGGACCCGTGCCAACCAAGCCCGGAAAGAAACACGGTAGGTTGGGAGGGGCGGAGGGAGACCCTCGGAGAGCTGCTACGGTTTGTCTTCTTGGAAAGGTTCGGGGACTGAGGACAGGAGCGGGGGCAGGGTGGGAAAGGCCTGCCCCCGACCAGGTGGCTTCCGTTCTCTTCCAGAAGGGAACGAACGTCTTTTGTCTGTCAGTACTTCACAACGTCAGCTTGCTCGCGAAATGGGCTGTAAAATCTCTCCATCGAACACGACCGCCCCGCGAGGAGGGCTGCGGGGAACACCACAAAGTCAGAGGGAGGGTCGTTCACGTGTCCAGGGCTGGCCTGTCTAGGAAGTGGTCCGAGGACGCGGGTTTCCCGAGGATCCATCTGCCGGCTCATTTCGATGAACTGCTCCTGAGTAATCCTTGCATGGGGGTCAACAACGAGCATTTTCTTCTTGCCCTTAACAGGCAGAAGCAAATTTTCCTAACCCCCCCCCAGGGATTTCGTGGGCAACCCAGTTGGAAGAGCATCACTACTTGGACTCTAGCTGGTACTCGTGGTCTGAGGACTCCAGTCTCCGTAGGGTTTCTCTCTAAAAGGCTATCCTCCGCCTATAAATGAGAATTATCTTACGTTGTACGGCTTGAGATGGGACGCGTAATCCTGTATAAATAAAATGTTATAGATGGTCCTTTATTCAGCGTCAAAGTGATTGTTCTCTTTTATGACATCGTTAATAGGCATTTAAATTTCCTGCTTGAAGGAAAACGTGTGAAATGAAGTAGTTACGTTGGCGTTAAAGTGTGATGCAGAATACGCTTCCGCAGCGCCCAGCTCCTCCCTGTTCTTCCGGGGGCCTCTCCTGAGATGCTTTGGGGCTCCCTCCCGGCTGGTAGGAGGTCTGGGAAGAGGTCACGCTCCACGCGCAGGGTCTGGTGGTGCACAGCGGCCCTGAGGCTGTGAGGAACCCGCCTCCAGGCGCCTCGCTGGAGGTGCAAGTCAGTCGCTGTTGGCATCTGGGCACCGCGGACGCTGCACACGAGCAGGCTGACAGGTGCTGCTGGGCCAGACTATACACGCAGGTGCACACTTGGCACGTAATTTAACCTCCCCCTGGGGAGGCCACACCTGGTGACCTGGGGCCACACAGCACCGCCTCTGAAATGACGGCCATTCGCTGCAGCCACTCAGGGAAATGACAAGCATCTGCCCAAGTCTCACTGGGACCAGCAGGGAAGGCCCCATGGGAAAGGGCCCCCAACTCTGTTTGGGAGTTTTCTGTAACAGGACGTCCAATGATGACAGGTGCACTGGGGAGATGGCAACGGAGCCCGGGATTCAGAAATGCAAGTCTGAAGTGTGCAAAGCCCAGGGTGAGCGGCAGGCCCTGGCTAACCTGGAGCAGAGGCACAGCCCTGCCCCTTGCACACACACACACACACACACCCCGTCCTTGGGGAGGGGCCCAGCCCCAGAGGCAGGCCCCAAGGTGAAGGCTGGAACGGGTACTGGGGGCAGCGGGTGGCAGGCGCCCAGCAGGCCCGCACCTCACCGTCACCTGCAAGTGAAAAGTGACCGGAGCCAGGGAGGAGGGGTGGGGGGAGGATGACCTGGGAAGCCCCGCAGGTGCTGCCCAGTACCGTGTCCCCTTCAAGCCCCAGGCACTGATCGCAGACACGCTGCCTGTGTCTCTGTCACGAGTCTCTTTACCTGTGCTGGGGCCGTGAACCTCAGGGACCATGAAGTCCTTTCCGGCACTCCGTCAAATGTGCCCTGAAACATACAGTCCTATGCTGAAAAGAGGTCTGAGCCAGGAGAAGCCGCACTCTTCTGACCCTGTCCCGAATGCCTCAAGGTGACCAAACCTCACACAAAGGGGACAGACACATGACCGGCTGCAGAACTTACTAGTGAGCGACAGCAATTATCTGAATTATCTGTTTTATTACGGAGATGGGCTCTCAGCCGTTCTGATGTCTAAAGGTGCAACAACTTAGTTTACCTCCTTGAATGTGGTGTCAGTTACTCACTTCGGGCAACCTCAGGGTTGTTCTGAGTAGGTGGCACTGATGATGAGCAACAGGATCTCGGACCATTGGGAGGAACTAATTCACCTGCAGAGACAAGTACTTGATCATCTAGTCTTCGAAAGAGAAGGGCAGAACTATATAAAGCATTTTCAGTTCTGTAGAAGAAAGGGCCCTTTTTATAAATATAAAAAAAAATGTATATATTTTTTCTCCTACTTCTTTTACCAAGCTATTGGTTAATTGGACATTTTTTTGCTCCTCTCTGAACTTATTTTTCCTCAGTAAAATTCATATCCTAATGAAACGTTACTGCTCTGAATCACCCTGGCATCCCTAACATTAACGTCCTGTTTATCCACTTGGACTTCTCAGTGTTTCGGTTGATTATGGTCACGTTCTTAGGAAATAAGTTCTCTTATTCATCTATTTATTCTCCATCTCGCTTTCTGCCTTTTATTCTCTGTTGCTTCAATATTATCAAAAATACAGCTTATTCATATTTCTGCATGTTTCCTTAAACCCTCCTATTAAACTTCACTTCATTATTATAAAAGTGGAACTTAAATAGTTTCCTACGACACACTGTGTTCTTTAACAGCATCAAAAAAAATTTACAGTTCCTCTTATGGAGTAAATGAGTATCGGTCTACCTATTCCCATCTCCTTTCAGCATCTTACTTCCAGGAGAAATGCACTCTTGATAGCCACTGACTGTCACTATCAACCTTATAAAAATGAGTCTCTCTTCATTCCAAGAGGATTCTAAGAATCCTCTGGCACACAATGAACATTGCTTATTACCAGGACAGTCTGAGAAGCCACACACTTCTTAATGTGTTCACCACTCTGATAAAAAAAATAAAAAACTTCTTAAGAGGCCACTTTAATCCCTTAATAAAAGAGAAACTTTCATCTGCCGAGTCAACATGTTTAAGCTAGTGGTAATATGCTAGGAAAACCTTCTGTGATGATCCAGGTGATTAAGTACATGATTGAATCTTTTAAAAAGGAAGCTGGGTCTCGGAAGTACATTTGACATTTTGGTTTTTGGCCATAAGAAAGAAACCATGACTGTTTGGATTTCAAGGAAAGATGTGCAAGGTTTACAATGACCAAGTGCCTTAAGATTCTGAGATTGTGTGCCTAATTATGAAACATGAATAACCAACGGAAATCAGTAATTGCTTTGGGAAAATTATGGGTACACAAGGGAGAGTCCATTATGACACTTAAAGTAGGAAGTACAGGGCACGAGGAGGGATTAAGAAGATTTCCGTTACGTTCTTAAACTTTGTTGTAGAAATTTCCATTTCTACAAATTTTGAAGTCGACTTTGAAGATTTTGAGAACGTTTTTTTCTGGTATTGTCAATTCGGTTATTCTATTGTTTTTGACAATTCACTCCAGAGCCATCAATTATCCTCCTTGATAATTAATCCTCCCCGTTGCTATCGGTTTCCCACCAAAGCTGCATTTCTCCCCATAAACCTTCGCTCAGACTTTTGGTCCAGCATGGTTCTTTGTTTAGAAAAACCTACCCTTCCCAGTGCTGAAAAGCAAGAACTCTTCACGTTCATCTTCACATCGCTGGTTCACAGGAGAGATTAAGAAGAGTTTCTCAAGATGACAGAACACGAGAGCAGGGTGTCTTTAAGCAAACAGATCTGATTTGAGATGGAAGTCAGATGATTGATTATGTCCAGGTGTCACCTTTCTGAACACACCCCGGCTTCCCTCTCCAGCTCACAGCACTGCCGGCAGGGCACCAGGGGCCAGGAAAATTCTAGGTCTCGGTTGTCGGGACAGAAGTCTAAGAGTTTCTTCTCACCACCTCTAATGACCTAAAATGCGTACAGTGAAGAATCTCTGGCCAACGGCACTAAAAGCACCGAACGTTCCAGCCCAGGCCCAGGGCCTTCTCTGGGAACATCTACCTGAGTCATTTTACACCTGTTAGGGTCTTTATTACTTGTACGTAAAATAATGCACTTTTACTGGATTAAGCAGGGAGGGTTTTTTCTGGGGGGATGGGAGGGAGGGGAAAGAATTAGTAAAAAGCGTAACCAAGTCCTACCACGCTCAGCCATCTCTCCGCTTGGCCTGCTTCTGAACCCCAGTTTCCACAGGTACAGGGGACTGATGGCAAGGAAGTCACAAAGACAAAAATAGCTGTCAGGTTCACATTCAGAAAGCAGAATGAACCTGTCAAGAAATATCCACACACTCAGAGCGTGTCGGGGGAGGAGCAGACGGAAGACAGGTGTGTGTTCCGTATGTACATCTCCACTCAAATACATGTGGTCCAGGGGAAGGCTTGTGCCCTGCGGAAAATCCTAGTCCTTTTTCCTCTTTTATTTTCTGTAACTAGTGGTGAATGGCAGGAAAAATGGTAGGCAGAAGTACAAATAAAATCAAGGTATAGTTCGTTATCTTAATACTTGGCAAAAAAGTCAACGTAAAATGCAGGATCCTAGTTGAATGGATGAATACATCATTCTCCAAGTGATGCCTTTAGTATATCTGTAACACACAGAATGTGCCTACATCTGCCTTTACAGCACAGAATAAGCAACAAAGCAACATGTACTCTAAACAAATTTACTCTAAAAAATTATGTATTTTCCTCCAAGCAAAAAAAAGCAGTAGGTGATGAGCCGGAGTCGGAAAAAGAAAACCACGTACGACTCAGAAGGCTCCACGCTGTCATCAGGAAATGGTCTGCAGGGCCCTGTCCCTTGGTCCACCAGCACCAGCCAGCACCCAGCAGGACCCCTGCAGACACGCAACATAACCTCACGCTGAATTCCGTGCGTCTGTGCCACCAACACAGCACGCCAAGATCAAACGTGAGAGTTCGTCTTTCATGTAAAATCTGGGGCAGATCTCTTCCTGCTCCTCTAGCTTTATGAAATGCATTCATGCAACACTATTTTTTTTCTTCCTTTTAAAAAGATTTGTCCTCCATGTAATGAACAAGGAACTTGTTTTAAAAACCCCAGTGACCAAAACTGAGCAGAGCATATACCTTTTGAGAAGAAAGGATGGTTTCAGTAGGTGTCTGGATAGGAACTTGGGTGCTAATTGGGGGTGAAAGTTTATTATGAGTCTGTAACAAACAGGAAAGGTCCATGACATCGTTATGAACAAAAAAAAAGTTAATATGCTAGAGCTAAACTACATTAAAATCCTAGTGGCTCCCTCATATTTAATCATTATTCCTATTTCTTGCTACATGAATTTACTGGGAAAAAGAAAATACTTTATAAGTTTGTTTTGTTTCTAGGATAATGAATTTGGGTGCAATTACACAAAGTTAGAATCCCTACCTCTGAAAAAAACATCTTTTGAAGTATTTCTACTTAAAGTAAATTTCACTAACAAGAATCCAATTAACTAAAATTATTTTTTACTCATTAAAAGTGATGAGCAATTTTTCCCCCAAAAGAACATCCCTTTAGAAATTAATTTTTGACTGAGTGATTCTAATCAAAATATTCAACACTCTGGTGGATACGGAAGCAGCGATACTGTATAGCAGTTTTTAGATTTAAATATAGAGTAATAATAGGATTTAAATTAAAGTTGCCAATGATGCATTTACCTTAGCTTTAATACAATTTTGGTAATGCTAAATAAGTGTCAATAAATTCCCCATGTCGTAAATATACACTGATAACTACGTTTAATTATTAGTTCAATGTATCTGAAGTTCTTAACGACCGTTACAAAAATGAGAACTTCATGCATGTTGTAGTTAAGATGACGAACAACAGTACGAAAAACACAGAAATGGGCCTAATCTGACTAGATCAGAGGCTAACGGATTCTGGAGGAACAATGTCACGTAGACCCCTCATTTCTGCATTGAAAGAGAAGACTGTGTGCACATTTCGTCCGCTCCATGGCCTCTGAGATCCATTCCTGCCTCCGGGCCAAGTCCTCGGTATTCTGGCAAGAAGAGGCCCGAGAAGAGGCAGCCTCTGCTCCCAGCCCCTGGGGCGCCCCGCTGCGGACCCCCCCCCCCCCCGCGCAGGGCACAGGGCTGGTGAGGGTCCAGCACCACCCATCGCTGGGTGCACTGATGGGCAGGATGTGCACGGTGCTGTCGAAACAGAAACAGCCCCTCGTCAGCACCCCTGTCAGAACAGCCCCCCTGTCGGAACAGCTCCCCATCAGCACCGCAGGAAGCACCAAATTAATTCTTTATCAGGTGTCGAGTTACATCCCAGCAGAACTGATCATGCAATATAAAAACACGACCCTCACTCCAGCAACCCCGCTCGCTCACCAAGACAGTAATGATGAATGAGCTGTGGGGGTGCTGGTTGGTGGGTGGAGGGGGTTAGGGGGGTGGGGGAGTCCTGCCTCCTTCATGGAGACAGTTTTCCAACCTCTCTAAATATGCTATTTCCTCTGCTGGGCAAATTTCATTTCTCATTATTCTAACACTCCCTGAAATGTGGATTCTCACTGAGGAACTTCAGATTATGGGCATCCCCAACGAAAATTATACAGAACCCAATTTAAACTGCATGCTAGTACCGTACGGGAAGATAGCAAGACCACCACGTTTTCCTGAATGATGTCAAATTCTAACACAGACCTCTCGTGCCTTACTTTTCCTGTGGTAATACCACAAGCAACAGGTAAAATATCTCCTGACCACTCAAAAAGATTTCTATTGCGTAACACCAACTTGGAGTTTTATGGAAGCTAAAATTCAATTTTATAGCATAGGATCACTAAAAGACTGCCAAGAACCTTACATAATATGCCATGCCCAAAGGCCTTCTGAAATAAAAGTGGTCATAAGGACTGTATTAAAAAGACAGACCCTTTGCCCATCACCCCAGAAAGCAGGGTCCTCTATTTCCACTGGTGCTCAGTCAGGGCTGCAATTTACACGTGACCGACACCGTAGAAGGTGCTGGGTAGCATGGCTGACAATTAGACACGGACCAGAAAGCTGCCACCCTTCGAAGGGTCAGCTGTATGAAGAGACTATTGACTAAATCTATTCAATGACACCCATCTTGAGTTAGTATTCAATACAGGCTAGAGATGGTGCCAAATACTGGGAGGCAGGGATGAGCAAGAAAGGCAATGAATGTGAGAAGGATAAGAAAGAGAAACTATCAACCCAATGAAAAGAGATTTAAATTCATCGCAAGTGCAATGAGAAGAAATCTTTGCATGTAGACCTTGTTTTTGTAAGTGAGGAGTGAAGGAACAGTGGCAAACACAAAGATCCTTTCCAAGGAAAAACGCTGTAATATTTGTTATCATTTCAAAGTAGGACTTTTTATTCCTTTTTTGTAGAGCCTTTTCCATCACGTAACATGTTTTCTGTTTTTGTTCATCCTTATTAATGTGTTAGTTGTTTTGCCTGATGTTGGATTTTCTTGTCATTAATTGGTTCTGATTTCAAACAACAATTTATGAAATAAGGTGTCTTTCCATACTATGTGCATAACTGACAAACATGTTGGAACACACCGGCCATGGAACTTTTTCAATGCACTTAAGTCAAATGGCTTAGATTATTTGTGTCTGTGCAGATTCATTCTCAAGAATTATTGTAATTGATGAGCACTTGTTCCGCAATAATATTTTGAATACTACCTGTATCTGTCAACATAGTAAACATGTTTATTTCTCTAGGGTGTGTTTCCCATCTAGAAGCAAGCGACTGGATTTATCACCTGCACCACGTTATAAACACACGTGCTCTCCCTGTAGCTGGTAATGAGGACGATTCCCTTCACAGTGACTACCTGAGATTATCCATCCGAGGAGCTGTGTTG
This sequence comes from Noctilio leporinus, assembly GCA_004026585.1. Classification (NCBI taxonomy): domain Eukaryota; kingdom Metazoa; phylum Chordata; class Mammalia; order Chiroptera; family Noctilionidae; genus Noctilio; species Noctilio leporinus. The sequence continues at coordinate 29,139 of PVIW01006879.1, read as the reverse complement.
GGCCCTTGAATTTTCCCATCAGTTGCGTGTGATTTCAGAGGCACTGCCTGCAGCTGTCCTATTCATTAGCAAAAGCAAAGCACTCTCAGAATGCCCACTGGTTTCTTCTCCCTGAATCCAATTAAAACCAATTTAAAACAACATCACAAATGCACTCCAAGTCCTCATGATGCTTGTAACAGGATGTCTTGGTTCAAATAAATGTTTTTATAAACTAAAATGTGCACAGCTCACGTCTATAGAATTATACCTTAAGCCAAGCTCTAGTCATTAGTTGTCTAAGCTACATAGAAGGAAGCTGACATGAGGTCCTCCCAGGGTCCTAATCAGAATTTTTCGAGGTGGCACTAAGTCATGAACTTGAGTGTGAAGACACTGGGATGAATAAGGAAGATGACAGGAAAGGCCTTAATGAAAGAACTCCATGAAAATATACATACACAAACGCAATAAACATTTTTTTAAATCAAGCTTTCTCCAACAGTTGTGGCTTAGAGCTCAGGACCCACTCAAGGGCAGAAAGTGCAGGGGTGGGTGGGCTGTCAGGTCAAATGCCCCCCTCCCTCCATCTCTGCTTCCTCCCCAGCAGGTAACCTCAGCTCCCAGGTGGGGGCACCTGGACAGAGGGTGACGGAGTCTCAGACACGTTCTCCCAGGTCACCCACTCTGGTGATCTGGTTCTGCGTGTTGCGTGTGGCAGATGCCAGGTGTCTGCAACACGAGGGATTCTGCATTTATATGAATAAATATGAATTTATCAAAAGAGTTTCTCCCTCACTCATTTCCCTCTTATATGATGGAATCGGTACAATAGCATTTTGCTCATGTTTTCCTTTGGTAAAGTCATAATCTCAACTAAGTAATGGCGTGTATTTGTCATGCCGTGTAAAAGCACCTAAACTCATAAATGGACTTATGAAAATGACTCAAATTCCACCTACGGAAAGATAAAATGTGCATTATTAGTTATAAATATCTTTACGTATTTTGATATATTCAGATGGTCAAAGATTTTAGGCTTTGGTCATATTACAGTATTTTTTTGTGAGACAGTCAAGAGAATTTGACCAGTGCCTCAAGCATAAATATTCATAGTAAGTTGGTTAAGAGTAATGAGAAAAGAACTTCTCAGCCCATCAGAAGTTCTCTTAGAGGAGGACTTCCATAGGCACGCACTCAGGAGGCCAGAGCCATCCTCACGGAGGACAGTGTGCACTGGGCTCCTGCTAGGAGTGAGGCAGGGGTCATGGGGGTATAACTGTATCGTTTGCCGGACTTCCTCATCTGTTGAAAAACCAACACTTGCTCTCTATTGTGTTTGTTCTATTCTTTTTATTATTTTCAGAGAGAGGGGAAGAGAGAGAGGCAGAGAGACAGAGAGACATCCATGCATGGTTGCCTTTCACCTGCCTCCAGCTGGGGACCTGGCTGGAGACCTGGATTGTAACCTGGTTATGTGCCCTGGCTGGGAATTGAACCAGCAACCTTTGGGTTGGCAGGCTGACACCTTATCCACTGAGCTACCAGCTGGTGCTTGGTCTATTCTTAGAACAATCTTATCTTATGCTGACAGACTTGTTCCATCCATTTTCACATGATTTGCAACCTTCTTATTTAATGGCTCCAGGCTTGCTGGCCACAGGGGACCGAAACTCCTGCACCCGGCGTGGGTGATGCAAGGCAGGGTCCAAGGCTGTCCTGCCAGAACAGGCAGACATGCTGACTGAAGATACGACTGAGAGAATGTGATTGTTCTATTTAGCATCAACGTATCTATTTACCATTTCAATAGGTAAGCTGTAGTTCCAAAAATATTTCAAGGAAAATAGAGTATTTCTGTATTCATAACTATGCCTTATACAACTTTCCAACAATAAGAAAAATCAATAGATAGCTTATTAAAGCCCTAAGGAGAAACACACACACAAATACACACACACACACACACACACAATTTGCAAAATGCAGAAATTTCTGCACTAGTTTGAATAACAAACCCAACAGTGGATGAGTTATTTAAAACCACAAATACATTATTGTAAGTAAATACCATGTAGTCAGCGTTAACCTGCCTATGTAAACTAATGATGAAACTAAAATTAATTCAGCGAATAGAACTTCCAAGCAAAGAACGAAAACTCTCAAGACAACAACAAAAGGCTTAATAAAATATTATGACATCATGATTAAAAAGAAACAAATCGCCCCCAAGACAAACACTAGAAGTCTGTGTGCACCTCCTAACCCACCTTCAACTCACACGTACCCAAACCACCGATAGGAAAACACAGTGAAAAAGATAAAACCACAATCCCGGTAGGACATCTTAATACTTTTCTTTCAATAAGTAATAGATTTTTTAAAAGGTAAAAATAAGCAAATACATAAAAACAAGACAACAACCCAATCGTAAACCCCCCCTTTCCTCTCAGAAATGGAATCTTCAGTCAGTGGGTGGGAAGCACCGGGCCAGCACTAAAGAGACAATCTACGGAGAGACGCCTTTTTATTTCGCATTGGCTTCCCCTCCTGGTGCTAAGATGACATTGGTGAAAGGAGTGGAAAAGGGAAGGCCAGCCCTGACACGCTTGCACACATGTGCGACTTGCAACACGTGTGTCCCGTAAACCCCAGCGGCTGGAGGACAAGTTTCCCCGGGAAACCGAAGCACCTCCTATGTTTACCAGCGGACGGTGTGCTTCACTACAGCAGGCAACCGGCACACCCAGGGCGGAGGGGACAGAAAGCTGCTCAATGACACAGAACCTGCGGGTGAGAGCATCAGCCCCACGCGACAAGGTTGCGGGTTCGAACCCCCACCGGGGGGAATGTGTAATCACCAACCAAAGAACGCACCCGTTAGTGGGGAAAAAATCGATGGAGGGCTTTCTCCCTCTCTGTCAAAAATAACATAGAACAAAAACTAATTGCAGTGCACTGACTATCTTTGACGTCCAAGGCCCTACCCTGCTCCCCCACGTGACTCACGCAGTGAATCTATTTCAACTACCATCTCTGGAACACAGACTCAGCACGTCTGCAGGGGAGTCGCCCCGCCAACAATCTCAAGAGGTCACAACACAGCGATGCAAGGGTCCGAAGCCTTCAGAGCTTCCTGGGACGTGTCACCGCCTCCCCCGGCTGCCAGGGAGGCCGGGAAGGAGGGGCTGGTGCGCAGCGGCCTGGCTTTCGCTCCCCACGGATGAGCTGGTAGAGAAATCAAGCTAAGTTCTGAGGCCCATAATGAGCTGCAGAGGGGGCTTGGGACAGTTATTTGTCGCACATTTGTCATGGAAGAGTTGTTCCTTCAAGAATCATTTACTTTGTAATTGCAACCCCAATCCGCTGAATTCCTTCCAAGTGGCCACCGAGCCCTGGATGCCGGCCCGCTTTGGGGGGGGTGGAGGGGGGGTGGGGAGGGGGCTCCGCCATCTCTCCATTCGGTGCACAGACACGAACCGCAGGGGGTGCGCCGGGAGGAAACAGCTAGTTAGTTATAAATAACTCCTTCATTCAAAACATGTGTTTTGCCATGCTGTGCAATAAAAATGTTCTCCGAAGAAATCAATTTCATTAGAAACAGCATCCTAATTGTCATCGTTCTATGAACATATTGCCTTGGTCCTGACTTCTGACAGATCGTTTTGAGCACAACTATTTTTTACAATGTTCCCTTTTTTATTTTGTATTTGCTCTATTCTGTTAAAAACAAACAAACAACAACAACAAAAAAAAAAACAGCTTACATTGAAACACAAATGAACATTTAAACCACAAATACATGGACTTCGTTGACTGCTGGTGGGACAGCGTAGAACACACGGAAACCCGGCACCCCGACGGCCAGCAACGTCTGTCTGTCCTCCCAGCTCAGCCACTTTCCAGTGGGAAAGTGTCCCTGGTGGTTAGCGTCCTGCCCACCTCGTCCTTCCTGTAAGAATCTGAGCTGGTGACATTCTAACTTTCCTACAGCATTATGTTTTCGGGAAGCGTGACTTTCAACCTGACCTTTTAATACTTCTTAGAAGCATTTTTCCTTTGTTTTTGTCCGTTCATGATGAAACCTGTTAAAAGCTGGGCTCCTTCCCCAGCGTTTTGCGGTCCCTGGAGTCCCAGGCGCGTGGACTGGGCACCCACCGTGCGTCCCTCCCGAGACGCGACAGGCAGGTGTGAAGCTGGTGCCTGTCCTCCAAGCCCACCTCTCCGCCGTGCGGGCCCGGATCTGGCGAGAAGCCCCGGTGCCCCAAGTGCAGATGAGGTGGCACGGGGCTTTTTGCGATGGGCCCTGAGGCAGGAAGCCGCCCGCCACGCTGGGGACCTGCTGCAGATCGGGGCTCCTTTCACAGTGGATTCCAGCCTCCATGACCAGCTCCTGTCAACGCTGTTCTCCCCAGGCCAGCCGGCGACCGACGGACAGCAGGGTCCCCACTGACTGCTGAAGCCTTCAAGAGGGTCTCACAATCTTCAACTGGCCCTTTGGCCTGTCCGTTCTTCAAAATGCGAATGTACAATCCGTTGGCTCACGCGTGCAGTCAAAATGCGGGTCAGGACAGAGGTCAGAGGCCGTGATTATGTAAGTGTTTTTGGAAGGGAAGAACAGGCCGCGAGAAATGGCGCCTGGACTCGTGACGGAAGCTGCTGGCTAAGCAGCTCCATGGTCATTAGAAAACCCCAATGAGTTCATTGCCTCGCTAATCCCAGGCCATTAGTAACTATCGCTTCAAAATAAAATGCGTGTTTTTGTTTTTCAACAAGAAACACATTTCCACCTATCCAGTTTGAAAAAATCGTAGCTATGCATTAAAGATTGACGTGTTGATAAATTCTTTAAAAGTATTATTTCACGCTCAGAAGTAATAGTGGTCCCTGCCTGTACCCTATGCTGCAGCGAACCATTTCAATACTCCAGACAAGTTACAGGTTGAGCAAAATCCGCTGAGTTTCTGCTCGAAACCCTGAGCCCAGTATGTTACCTTCAAACGCTGTGACCTTTCAGAGGGGCTCCTGCCTTCAACACGACCTCAGGGCCCGGCGTGTGGGCACAGGGTGAAGCCCTAGTGGAACGTTTAGGGAAAAAAGCATAAAAACAACAACACATCGTTTCCCAGCTCCATGGCAACCATAGCAGAGGAGGGGCAGCAGACAGAAATCAGCTGATGGCTGAAAAATGAGAAGAAAGCCACCCCGGAACCGACACCCATTTCCTCCTGACGTCAGGCAGGGTGACCCCAGGACGGGTGGGCAGGCCGGGAGGACAGGCTCAGCGCTTCTCCCACACCAGAAACCAAGCACAAGTTTCCAGAGCTTCTCGGCAGAAGAGTCAGGAAGGTGAGAGGACCGGTAAAGCGTTGAAGAGGGAGGGGGGTGGAGATCAGAGAGCTGATGCAGGATTGTACGATGATGATTAAATCTAAGATACCTGAACCTTTTTCCAGAGGGGGCGTGAGTGTGTAAGGAAAGGTGCTCACTTTCGTTCATGTCACCCTTCTTCCTTACCTACCATCCTGATCTCTTGGCTAAGGAAGCTATTCCAGACGACGGCAGGATGGGTGGGCACACGGGCGTGCAGCTGTGTGCAGGTGTCACGGGTCTGCGGCCCCGCCCCAGCACGCACTGTCCCCGGGCGCCAGGGCAGTGGCACTTGACCTCAGCCAAGTGAGTCCCCGCCCCCCACAGCCGGGCTCCCCGACAAGGCAACTGCTCCTCATTTCTGCCCCAATCTCTTTATCACGGGCCTGGGGGCCTTTCGGAAAGTTCATCTTGTCGAACAGGGCGTGCGATGCAGAAACGATGCCATTCTTCGGGGTTGGCAGGGAGGCAGCTGGGGAATGATGGGTTTCCCGCGCACGGCTGCAGGTCCTCCCCGGTTTACTGGATCGCCCCCTCGCAGGAACGGACGCGGCGCGGGGCAGGCTCTCCAGACGTGGGGTGACCCTCCGCTGGGAGTTGGCACGTGAGGACGCAGCTCGCATTTGTAGAGTGTCTCCTCCCACAGCGTCCAGGGAAGGCCAGCTGCAGCAATCGCAAAATGCTCTCCGAAGACACGTTCTGAAGGCTCCATCCTGCTGGACCATGATCGACAGCTCACATCAGAAGTCCTGCTGGGGCCGGGGACCCCGGCAACCCCCCCAGAACCAAGTCTGGTCCAGGAGCGACGCCCCCACGGGCACAGTCTCTCACCGCGACACTCCCACCCCTGGAAACCGGACCCCTCCAGGCCACAGTCTGAGCAATGTCTTCCTCGGCTCCCACTGTCACCTCCGAGTGAGGTCACCGGGCTCCGGGGCCCTGAGGCAGGGAGTGAGCACCTGGCTTTTCTGTGAGGGTCACAGGGATGCTCAGTGCTGGGAGCCGCCTCCATGGGAATAACAAAACAGCCAAGATGCTCATTAGCGTCTCGGGCGAAAACGGATGTTTTCAGCCGTTCACCTGGAGATGGGCAACTTCAGGTGACAACGTGGAAGCCTGGTATTCGCGTGTTTCAGCTACCTGACACGTCAGGTTATTAAGAAGTAAATTCAACAGCGCGGGACCAGAACCCGTTTCACTGCCTGCCCTTCGGTGCCCTCACGGAGGGAGAGATTTACCCTAATGATGCCGACTCTGAGTGAGAGTGTAAATATGTCAAAGGCTGCAGGAGAAGCGTTATTCCCTTTTAAAAACCTGGCTGGGGTTGGCTGAAGAGAAGGCGAGAACTCGGAGAAATCAGCGTTGGGAACTGGCTCTGGACGAAATTCAAAACCTAAGAGCGCCGTGCTGTAATTCCAGGCTTCGAGCAGGAGGGAAGCAGGGGAGGGGACGGGGCAGCCTGGAAGGCTGAAGGAGCTCAGCCTGAGTTAACTGGGCCCTGGGACACACGCTCTTATCTGCGGGTTTATGCAGCAGCTACGTGTTTGTGGAACAGACCTCTGCTGTTGGTATTCGGCGAGGGGGACAGCCTCCAATACTGGCTGATAGAGCGGCTTAGCGAGAACACCTTCCTTGCTCCGTGTCAGAGCATGTTCCAGGCTCTCTGGCTGTTGCAGTGTGTGTGGGGGGGCCCACGCCACACCCCGAGTCTGGGATCAAACAGCCATCCTTCTCAAGCCTTCCCCGGCCACTGTGAAATTTTTCTTACAGCGATCATCTCCTCTTCTACCTCCCTTTCCCTTTCCTCCACAACCATGCACATCTCCTGTAACACACGCTGCTTCTGTCTCCACCTCTCACGGTTCAGTCTCACAACTGACACACTAAGGAGAGTGTGACACTTAGCCAACACGTACTTACGGACAGAAAGCACACGGGAAAACGACGCGAAGACAGGGAGACCCTCTCTCCTGCCCTCAGGGTTTTCTTGTCCAGCTTCTCCCTCCACATGTTCACCTCGTGGACAAACTGCAAGCAGCAGCCCGCCGGGGTGGGGACCGGCACAGGCAGGACGAGCCCATGGCCACCGTGGGCTCCCCAGCCAGCGAGGGTGAAGGGCAGTAACAGTCACAAGCAAGTCACTCCTCCAGCGCGTTCTCACAGGAGCGGCCACGGCCAACAGACCGTGGTGCAAGTGGCACACAGCCTCTCTGTCACCTGAAGGACATGGAAGGAAGACGCTGAGGATGTCAGTTGGACAGCCATGCAGCCAGGTGAGAATGTCCTTCTGAGCTGAGGATAGAACAAGAACAAAATAGGACGAAGGCCAGGACACTGCAGAAGGTCTGGGAACCGAAGGAGTTCAGTGGGGAGAGACTGGTGACACGGGACAGCCATCAACGGGTTTAGGCGGGACAGTGACAAAACTGGATTAATCCTTTTAAAAGCTCAGGGCGTCCCGTGGAGAGCAAACTGGAGGAGAACCAATGGGGAAGCTGGAAAGGGAGGCGGAGGCAGCTATCTTACTCAAAGCAACCGATGCTGGCGCTGAGGGTCAAGGTGGTGGGAGTGGAAACTAGGAAAACCTGTGAACTTGACACTGACTGTGGAAGCAGAGCCCATAGTCCTTGCTGATCAAGTTTAAGGGACTAAAGGAAAGAGGCAAATAATGAACATTCAATGTTTAGGCTGGAATATCTCTAAGTTTATTAGCATCCCCCTTGGGGAAAAGCAAGAATTACGTTTGGTGAACGGACATTATGTCTGACACAGGCACCAGGCACCTACGGGAGGGACATGGGGGCCACTGCAGGTCCCCGGAGCTGAGGTCATGCCCAACTGCCGGCTGACCCCTTGGCTATGGCTTCAAGGCTATGCAAGGCTATGGCTGGCTATGGCCAGCTCAGTGCCTTGCAGACAGTCCAAAATTAGCACATGCCCAACCAAAGGCCATTCCTTAACCCCCCAAATTCATACACGGAAAATCTTATCTTTGTTTATAATTCCTCAACGTTCAAAATATATATAGATTTCTACTGTTTGATTTTTCTTCACTGTTGGTATTGAAGGGAGTAACATCTAAATCATTACTTCTCATCAGATTCGTTTTCTTTCCTGCAGTAACTGCAAACTCTATTCCCTGAAACACAAAAACTCTGCCAACGCATGCCTTCGCTGCTCTTTGGAAAGCTCTGAAACTGCGTTAATTAATGTTTATTCTAAAATTTGGGAATCAAATACCTCTTCTGAGACTTTTGGGGTATTTATTTTTTTTTTCTCTTAGAGTCATCCTTGTTTTTGTTTGCTCGCTAGAGGTTTCACTCTTTTAAATATGATAAAAGCTCAGTTTAAATGACAACACAACAAAAAACTTCCCTTCTGCTTCAGGGTCTAAAATCCAATTATATTTTATTGTGAGAGCCGGAATAGAGAGGAAAAAGAGTAGGCAGCACCCATACATTTCGTTAGTGAAGCCTTTTCCCCTAGCAACAAGAACACAGGCACCTCAATACCCAGAGTGCCCTGCACCACAGACTTTTAAATAAAGACAGTAGGCACACCTCTCCTTTTCTTCACCAATTACTAAACCAAAATGGACCTCATTAAATACTCTGAAATGTACGCAAATGACTCCCTGCTCCCTCTTCAGACTAGGCACCCATTCAAGATTAGGCCCATCTCCCATTCCGGTCTCCCCTAGCGACTGCCTTTCAACACACTGTGTCCTTGACTGCCACCTATGTTGCCTCTGGTCTCAACTGATTTGTATGGATAATGGTAAAACTTGTGTTCACGTGGGACTCAGAAAGATTTCTACTACCTGTGCACATTATCGCACTGATAACTCCAACTAAATTATATTAAACATACAGAGATCTAAGAAAAGATTGTAAGAACAGGAGGATTTGGCCCTATATTCTCTCCTATCTTTCTGGTCTTCAAATATTTCCTTCGTTTCCCCCAAATGTCAAAATATGAATGTGTCTGGTTAGGGTTTTATACATCCTGTGTACATCACCAAAGACTCTTAATGAGATTTGTATAGAAAAGGAAACCATCGAAGTTAGAATAATCGTTCTGGAAAAATGAAGGTCACAACTTGGAATTGAATCACATGCCCAGTTCAGTTCACTTTGCCAATATAGCCATTGATTCTTTAGAGTTAAGAGTCAAAACAACCTAATTAGCTGATTATCATCAAAAGTTAGATGCATGCTTCAATGTTTCACAAAACTTCTAAAAGATTAAGATCAATTATGACAAAACTATGTGACCATGATTACACTTCCACTAAAATGTCCATTTCAAATCTATATATTTAGTCTGACCTTTTTGAAAATCATACTCATGACATTTTCTAGTATGATCTGGATAGTTTATAGTTTCCTGTCTGTAGTATAAATTCACATACAGAATCATGATGTTGATAGAATTTCAGTATTGGGGGAAACACAACTTGTCGACTGGTCCATCATTTCTACACAAATGTGTAAAACCATATTCCATATTCCCACTAAGGGTTTGTTTTCATTTCCTTACAAGAGTATTTTGACGTGTTCATTCTTTTGTTGTTGGCGCTTTTATACCAGGATACTTATTATTATTATTTTTTTTAACTAGATGCCATTAAAGATCACTTCCAACCTATAAAGAGTTAGTTCTATTCTAGAAGCGTAGTAGAGGGATTTCTGTTGTCAAATTTCCAGGATCATCTGCTTTCGTGCTGCGAGTCCTGACTGTAACTGGCAGTTCCTCCCAAGTGGGATACAATGGGGTGGACCACGCCCAGGAGAAATACCTGCTGTGCGACATTGCTGCAGGCCAGGTCGCTGCAACTGCCGCCACAGGGTGTGCTGGGGACCAGGCTGTCTCCAGACAGTTGTCATGAAGCTCATCGTGAAACTGGCAGTGGAAGAAAATGTTAAATTCTGCCCTGGACCATGGATGTTCCGAACAGCTAAGGCAGCAGTCAACCTATGCACACAGCTTCGCGTCGCTACATTTGTTGTCCGAAAAGGACTTTCGGGTCTTGGGCGTAAGCTATGTTGGTTATAAATTTTGGATCATTTTAATTCCTTTGCTTATTGTTAGAGCAATAGAGAGAAAACTATTTAACATTATGAAGAGGCACATCTGTTTAAAAATAGATTTGCTGTATTTTACAGTCATCGGGGCTGCGGTAAAGAAAGAGAGAAGGCAGCCTAGGCTGCCACAAGAAAAGACTTAGGTCTTAACAATTAGTTCACAACACAAACAGTTTAGAAATTTAGGGTAAAATGGCAGACCGTTAACGTGGGTGTGTCAACTTGAATTCACTGAGTTCCACTGAAGACACCTGAAATTCTCTAACCGTAACACTCATGCTAAATGCCTTTACGTATCTTGTCAAACTCAAAGCCGGGCACGTGAAGACATCAGTCACGACCGCAGGCACCCATGTTTTTGTGGAGTAGGTGCAGCAGGCGAACATGTAAGCACCCAATGGCTATGATGAGAGGCTCTCTCAGGAACAACGCCGCTGTGGCCCACCCAGCCGCCCAGCCCATGGCTGTTTGCCTACAGCCAGTCACGATTTACAGGAACCAAGCAAGAAAGCAGCGCAGGAGCTGACGGCGGGCTGCTGCTCATGAAGACTCACTGCTCAAGACTTCGTGGTGACCCGTGCTCGTCCCAGGCAGGGTCACTGGCCACCAGCCCCTCCCCTGGCACTTGACCGCTCCAGTTCAGCGCGAATGAAACGGAAACTTGTGGTCCCTGGGGCCCTGGGCGCCGCTGACGGTTCCCGGTCAGGGGTGTTTCCCGCAGTCCCTTCACGGCCAAGGGTCCCGCACACGCTGGGACAGCTGTCGAGGGGCCACCAGGAAGGCGAGCTTCCGAGTGTAACGAGCTCCCCAGGACGCCCAGCGGCTGCCTCCCCACTGGACGGCTCCAGGGCATTTATTCTAAGTGTGGGACGCACCCGAAAGGCACCTGTCATCCAATTTCTTCCTCTCTCCTTTCTCTTTCTTATTAGTAAGTTTCGGAGGGGTTTTCTTTGCTTTTACGTCCTGACACGCGGACTTGAACCCCGCTCTGCTCGTTCACCAACAAGTTCAGCAGGTAAATGCTGCTTGCACACACACAACTTGTGGGAGAAACAGTGGTTTAGCATCTCCACTCCGTGGACAAATGACTGGAGTCTGGTTTTTGCATTCGACATCTTTCTGCCATTTCTACGGAAACACGGTCTTAGTTTTGGTAGGAGGCTGATCTCCTCCTTCCCACTTCCCTCTGACCTTTCCTTGTTCTTCCTGCTGGCTGCTGCTGTCCGACTGTCCTCAGGGCACTGCGGCCTTGCTGTTGGTAGCTTTTAGCCCGCTGACTTCAGTTACCACTATACCAATTATCATCATCATGGTTCCCCACCTCTCTCAAGTGGGACAGTGGCACGTGTCCACACCACACAACAGGGGGTGACAACAGCATGTTATCAGGGACGTGAAGAGCCACCGCTCAGCCGGTAGACAGCCTGAGGTTACATGCCACCTTCCGGTGGGAGGAGGGCACAAGGTCTACACCACCCACTCTCACGGGCGACTTTTCATCTGACCAGCGGCCACCCCGCAGGGCGCACAGCACTGGCCTGCCTGCGGAACCCGGACTGCGATGAACTAAGCCGCCTTCAGTTCATTTATCTGGACTGGAGAAGAGCGTGGTTTGAAGGGAACTGGGGAACAGAAATGCTAATAACTTTGGTAATTAAAATGATCTTGCAGTTGCCAGAGTTCTTTTATAAACATCTTACTGAGTCAACTATGAAAACAATAGGAGAAAGTCTGTTCAAAAAGCTGACACCATAGCCTCAAAAGCTCTGAATCTGAGATTTCAGAAGCGCCTACAATAAAGTCAAGATTCTTTACTCCCTAATTTTCCTGCTCCGAGGCTCTATTTACACAACACAATCAACCCGGCTGTTTCAATCAAGCCAGGGAGAAAGAAGTCGGGGGAACCAGATGTTTGGCATTTAGTACAGAACACAGCTGGCTGATGGTCTGAATTTTTCATTCTCTGAACTAATGTTGCTGTCACAGTACAGAGACATCACGAAAACCGATTTCTTTTCTTGTGAAATGTAAATAGCTCCCTTAAGGGGCAGGATTAACTACTTTAGAATTAACACCACACGGTTTAGATTGGGTAAGGTTTACAGGTGTAGACCGTGAGGAGGAGGAACACAAACACAAAATGCAACTGCTAATTTCCCAAGCATGGCTATAAACTTTACTTCAAATTCTCTTCAGCTACACAGTGTCATCCCTGCAGTGAAGACCGAACTACTAATTGATTTTCTTTTCAAAAGATTATACAAGATCGTTTCAGCTATAAAATTAATCATTGTTTGAACGGGTGATTTTTGCCCTATAAGAATGTGAATATAATTTTAGATGTGTCTATTTCTTCCACTATTATAGTTCTGTATTTACACAAGACTTTCTCTCTCAAGTAAAAAAAAAAATTTTTTAATTTTATTGTTGTATTTCATCCATCCCCTTGTTTTGCTCCTTGCTCCCCTCTGTCCCCCTCACCACTCGCCCATTCCCCCAAAAGTCAATCCCACTAAAAAAATTTTTAAGCATGATGCATTTATCCCCTTCAATAAAACATCAGAGAGGAGGCCATACATCACATCAGCAAATTGCAACACTACAGCATAAGCCCATGCATGACAAAGACACGATAAGGTTACAGGAACATCTTCCATTTTTCTAAGACTTGTGTTGGTTTATAAACAGATGATGCATTTTAATTTCTGAATCTGGGCTCTCATTATTCGTTTTATATTTAGTATGCACCTGTCCCAAGAGATAGAGCAAAATGAAACCATTATCTCCACGTTTCAGGGCAGCAATTTGCCTGTCATTCCATGATTCATAAATAAAATATTTATTGAAAAAAATGAATACACAAAAGGTATTATTCCAGGCACTTTCAAAATGTATAAGCATATGTATAATAATGCCTGCTGAATGAGTAACAGCACAAGACGTTAAGTATGTACAATTAGCAATGCAAATATCCAATGCTTGTAAGTTTTGGGGGGTGATCCTTTCATGCGTGATGCAGCTAGAAGCTACTTGAAGAATCGCGCGAATGGGCTGGGCGCTGACAGTGAGGGTTACTGAGGGGGCGACAGCCAGATGGGGTCCCCGGCCGGCTGGGCAGCAGGAACAGGGCCACTGGCTGGGGATCGTGCTCACAGGGGACAGTCGGGCCCGAGTGCCTCTCACTCGGCACATGGTGACGGAGTGAGAAACAACAAGACGGCTGCAGCTGCAGGCCAAGCACTAGGGGCCAGGGGTGTCGTCCCACAGGTGTCAGTGCCAGGCCAACCCTGGCCCTGGGCTTCTGGCCTGCAGAACACAGTGCGGGGCAAAGAACCCACTGGCCACACGAAAGAGCCCTCAGGCTGGGGGCAGGCACCCCATGGCCCTGGGGGCAGCTGCAGCGGTCCCAGGAATCCCATTTTGGTTTGTTGGTCAGTTGGATTTCGTGCTACTTTAAGTCACGTCTACTTTGGGAAGTCAAGAGACATCACTTAAACATTTATCAAAGCGTTACGGGATCGTTCAAAAGGTACCTATTAATTATAAGTAATGTATATGCAAGATCCTGTCGAAAGCACCAAGATCTAAACACAGATGTAAATATTAAGGTAATTGGCACCTGAATTTCAGCTTACTATGATGCTCTGACAGAACCGAGAATAAGGTTGATTTATGGAGGCTGACTTCAATAATAATTTATTATTCTAAAAAGTTTTTTTCTTTTAAAGATTTTATCATTTTGAGAGCAAGAGAGGGAGGGAGGGAGGCAGAGAGGGAGAGAGACATCCATGGATGGTTGCCTTATCCCCTGCCTCCAGCTACAGACCTGGCTGGACACCTGGCTTGCAACCTGGTTATGTGCCCTGGCTGGGAATTGAACCAGTGACCTTTGGGGTCACAGGCCGGTGCCTTATCCACTGTGCCACCAGCCAGGGCTTAATAATAATTTCATTAATCAGGGGGAAAGAAGCGTGTGCTCATGCACTTTCATGCTGTAATAACTTAAAACGTCTCTGACCCTGTTCCTCACCGAGTGTCCAGCACAGGGGCCCCCGGTGGTGGTCACTGGCATCCCCGCGTTAGCAAACACCTCTGCGCAAGCTGCTACGGGGGACACAGGACGGACACGAACCCCACTGCTTCCTCCCCCTGACAAGCCAGCGGCTACACCCAAAGCGGCAGAGTGCCCAGCGGCCTGCGGTGACTCCGGGCTTTCCGCCTCCTTCCAAGCGACGGCCGAGGTCCTGCGGGAGGCGGGCGGCACGCCGCTCCCTGGCTGTCATTTCCAGCGGCCCAGCACTCGCGTGTTGAAGGGACTCTGGGAGGCGGGATCCACTTTCCAGCTGCTGCGTTGCGTGCCCCTCACCTGTTCACCTAGCGAGAAGCAGGCAGCTCGTTTTCCACCACTACCGCTTATCCTGCGCCACGAACTCGTCTCACGGTGACAGTAATGCCAGGGTGCACGGAAATGCCTGCGACCAGGGGAGGTGGCATCACGTGTTACAGCACAAGCCTCTGTGCTGTACATTTTAAGCGGGAGGGTTGCCAGGTCTGAACATGAGAAGGAACCATAAATATGGCCAGTGTCTGCGGGTGCTGCTTCAGGTCGGACTTCAGGTGGTCATGCTGTTCCATAAAATAACACCTGGAATCCTCTTCACACCATGGCTAGGATGTGGGTACGCACTCAAAACATGTGGACACTAGCACTGGTCTATAAAAAGCTTCGAACACTTATTATCGTCACCAATTCCTGTTCCCCCAGACCGGAAAAAAAAAAAAAAAAAAAAAAGATTGTAGGCAGACTGATACTCATAAAAATCAAATTATGTAACTGGTGTATCTTTCTTCTATTATAATCATACGTCCTGTGTGGTTCAGGAGCAGGGGTAAAATTCACCGACCAACAAAGTCTACTGTCATGTTGAAATGATTGCTCGATGACATGACAACCCAACAGGGGCATTCTAGGTTTCCGCAATGTCTGCGGGATGGGGTTTCGTGAATCCAACTTTGAGACAAAGTCCACGCTCAACATGCCAACAGCCCAGCTTTCAGGAAGGGAAAGGCTGAGGGTTACATCCTGGCTGTGGGTGGGCGCTGAAGCCACCCACTCCACAAATCTAGAGGGAGGGTGGCTTCCCCTACCCACATCCTCTGCCCCGTATCTTACACTCTTCAACTCACAGCCCCTTTCCTCGGACGACCTCTATCTACAAGGAGCTTTAAACATTTGAAAATGTAAAGTAAACAGCAGCCCCAATTGGTTCTCAAATTCGTTGTCCGCTTTTCATCCCTCAAGTCCATTTCAGAGGCTTCAGAGAAAATCTTTGGAACCGTCAGTGACAGTTTCAAGTAAGTAGCTTCCTAAATCAATGCCTTGTCACTTTGTATTAGGACTGCTTGCCTGATTTTTAAAAAAAAGTGAGAGGAAGAGACAGTAATGAAGTGTTTTCCTGTTAATCTGTTATTTAGAAGTCACTAATGAAAATGGTTTTGGGGTTCAAGTGGCATTCTTTAGTTCAATTAATTCTGCTGCTGAAAGCCACCCTGGATTTGCCCCGTATTCAAAGCACTTGGAAAGTCAGCTCTTCAATTAGCAGAGGCCCTGAGTGAAGAGGTTGTCTGGCAAAGTAAAGGTTTACGTTTGTGTGCTGCCTTTTTAGTGCAGCTCTAAACCTTCTGGGTGTTATCTCCGAAATGAGACATCGGAATACCAGGAATACAAAGGGCAAGTAAAATGAAAGTAGCAGGAGTTGTCCTTTGATTATTTTTGTCCCCCACCTGGCCTTAGAGTTCTCTAATTGTGATAAATTGCACTTATTCTTTGGCTAGAGAGAATTTTCAAAAACTGCAGTTCTGGTTTTATCTTATCCGAGGTAGCCAAACACACTCCCTGTCAAATGAAGAAACTCTGGACACAAACGGTGTCAAGAACAATGTCTAACTTAACCTTTAATAAGAGGGGGTCGTGTCCTCTTTGGGTACCTCCGTCCCGAATGCACAAGGATGGTGGAAAGCCGGCTCAGATGGTAAATTTAGAAAAAGCGACGATCAGGCCTGGCCTGGAAGCAGAGAGAGGGCACGAGGGGTCGGGGCTGGGTCGGCGCGTGTGTGCACTGCAGTCCCTCATCATCCGCATCTGCCTTGCGTGCGTGCTGCCACCGCGTGCGCAGCCGGCCGGGCAGACACCTCCTCATTTCCCGGGCACGTCTACGCAACCAGGCTGTGCGTCAGGCTCTCCTTGGCGGTGCAGGGAAACACGCACTCCTCCCTGTTCCACAGGTTCATCACGGCCTCGTTTCTCCTCAAGTGTTTCATTTGGAGAATTACTTGCTGCTCTGTGCTTACAAACAGAAGCACAAGGCAGCAGCACAGGGACCTGGGTCTCAGGACCGCGCCACCTGGCCTTTCAAGGGTGCCTTTCAAGGAAAGCTCACCTGACTCTGCACCTACCCCGCGGCTGTCCCCCAGGGCCGTCACCTGGGGCCACTAACAAGGTGCACTCGGCCTATCTATGGCACGCCCCGGAGCGTCCGCACCACCCACCAGGGTCCCCACAATGCAGCTGTGGCCTCCCCGTGCGCCACGCGTGCCCGGTCACCAGGCCCGGCCAGCAGGGTGGTCAGAAAGCGTGGCCCGAATGTCCGTCAGCTTCCTGCAGCCCATCTGCTCACCGTCAGCGTCTCCACTGCTGAGGGAGGCGGGTCCCTGGTCAACGTGGTGCAGAGGCTCCCAACCCTGGTCCGGGGGCAGCATCCAGGGTCCTCGGCTCGGCGCCTTCGGAACGGGTTACCGGGTTTGGCATTTTCTGTCTCCTTCTCCCCCTCCTGCCACGCGCGTCTCCAGCAGACCGAGTCTCCGCTGCCACTGAGGTGGCCCACGGCTGCACCTCCCACCCGAGCGAGGCCGTGGCCAGAGTCGGGGGCCAGCCCATGAGCAGCCGCCACGTACCAATGGCCAATTTCAGTTTCGACCTTTCGCCGCTGCGCACCTAGAACGGTGACTGGTGCCCCACGCGCGCGAGCTGTGGGCATCCTTTTTCTTGCGAGTCATGACAACATGGTTTCATCCCAACAACGCTCTGACCTTCCTTAATGTTTACCTTTCTTCAGATAATCAACTTGTCTTGAAAATTCTGCTTGAGTCACTTGTTTCTTAATAACATGTTGTCCAGGTTTCACATGCTATGTTAAATGGATGCGAAGTTACAAGAATGGCTGTTAGGTGTATTTTCCAACGGGCATTCCAGGTTCAAAGCTTCAACCACGAGGAAGTTTTTAATTTTCATCTCTTTGACGTCAGTGAGAATTTGGGCCAGCAGTTAATTAAATTAGGAGCATGGGCCAAGATAACTAATTTTTTTTTTGCCTTTTTAATTATTTCTAAAATTAAAATCTGCGTACCAAAAAGAAATCTAACAAAATTATAGATTGCTCTGGTAGGATGCTTTACAATCATGAAATTATTAAAGTTGTAGCATTTTATTTCCCCACACCCCAGCCTTTCCCTTTAATAATATCAGCTATTTTTTAATATCTTCCAAGATTGAATTTCTATCCCAAATGCAGGAACATCCATGTTTCAGGAATAATTTGACAAGGAACTTTACATAATATTCTAGGTCAACGTGGCAGGCTGGATGTGTGTAGGAAGGACGTAACTGTGTGTGTTTAGCCTTTGTGGGGACTCCCATAGAAAAGTGGGGACCCTCCAGGGCGATACCACATCTGGTCTGTGCGGAAGGCTATTTCACTCAGTCCCCACATTTGCTACGCAGTGTCACTTATGTTGGAAATAGCATTTGAATTTTACGCCACGTTCTCTTTTAGCCACATGCGAGTTTATTTCAAGAAACATCAAATGCAAACATTTTGGATTTAGCGGATTCTGTATTTCATTTCAGAAGTTCACGTTAGGCATTCCTCTCCAAATTTGCAAAATGACGAGAGTATGTTCATGTTTTACGGTAATTATTTGTGCCACACGCACTTATCCAAGAAACTGGCCTCCTCTGTAGGGGAACAGGCTCTCTGCGCTCAGGTTAGAGGGGAACACCAGGAACGTGGCAAACTGGATGGTTGAGGGCGTTCAACTGGGTTTCGGGTACCATCCACATCCAACTCATTGTTTTCCTTTCAGTATACGATGTGAACGCCACAATGCTCAGAGGGCATTAGCTTGGCACACTTGTATGTACATTTTATTCTATTTCATACTTTTCCCCTAAATACAAAGACATTTTTAAATAATTTAAAGTTGACAAGCATGGCAAACCAGTATTTTAAGCCCAGAGTAATGTGTAACCTTAAAAAATATTGGTAGGTTCTGTTTAAACTGCCTTTTCTATACATGAATATTGGGTAAATTCAAATTATTAAAACATTTAAGTCCTAACTCATACTCAATGTTTTTTTCATGGAAGGATATTACAACATGAAAGCTTACACACCTGGTGCCAGAGTTTTCCTAAGCACAGCCCCCACGAACGTTATGACCAATGTTAATAGCTTGTTTTCATAGGTTAATTCAGCGTTTTTAAGAGTTAAAAATAGTGCTGGGCCCCAGGGAAATGGAGGCAACTCTGCCCCCTGACAGTGCGTTTGGAGACTGCCTCTCCTAAGGAAATCGCAACGGCCCAGCCCTACAGCAGATTCCTGGGGCCACGGTGACTGTGGGTGCACCTGGCATGTCGCCTTGTGACTGTAGCCGAAGGAGAACATTCACCCAGCCAAGCGCCCAATCGGATGGAGCTGCAGCCCACCTTCTGTGACACTTCTGGTCCAGAGAACGGAAGCCTGGGAAGGGGAGAGGCGGCGGATGCAACTGGGCTAAGCCTATAGTCTTTCAAGTGTTCTTCAATTAAATAGTGTGGGATATACATGATCAAGATTTATGTAAAACACCTGGCGTGTTTTTTTAAATACAGCAAAATAGTCTTTTCAAGTATAACATTAAATGTTCGCAATGTGTCAAGAGACAGGGCTCTGTTAGAAGTGCGGAAAGGATGAAGTCTATTACTTTGTCCTCACCTCCGAGCAGGGCTCTGAGTTTTGCATTTTCATTTATGTGCAAAGCAGGGGCATAGAATATTCACCTTACAAGTGATCTGACAAAATGCCCAGGACTGGAGACTGAAAAGCTTGATGACCCTGTCACAGCGGCTCCTGGGGAGGGTGCGCCTCACCTTGGACAGGGAGACCACCCTTGGAGGAAAGTCAACCAATGTGGACAAATCTTCGGTTACTAGGCATTTAAAAATCTACAGAGGTGTATTATGTAACACTTGGTTTTATGCTGAACTGTTGTGGGAAATTGTTATAGGGAAATAACCACTGGTTGCATTGTACAAATAATTTACAGAACCCAAGTTATAAGCAGGTAAGAGATAAATTACTGTGATTTAAACTATGCAATGCAAATAGGAAAATCTCATTTGTCCACCTATTTTGTAGAATTCACAGCATTAAAATATGATGCCGTTTCATCATGTAGATATATGACCCATCGCATACTGTTGCTCTCTCGCAATTACATAAAAAATATGGTATGGAAGTTAAAGATCTTAGTGGGAACATTAAAAGGTATCCTTATACATCAGTTTGATGACAAACACGCTTGAACGAAAACTGCTAAAAACATCTGCACCTGTCCTCATAGCAGCAGAGAGGTGATGTACCCAACCATCTTGCTCACAGGACAGATACTGGGCCATATCTGGGGGGTCTCCTGGAGGCAGCCACTTCCTTAAGCCATATCTGGGACCTACTGAGTCAAATTATTAGAAAGTGTTCTGAACCCTGGCTGGTGGCACAGTGGATAAGGTGCCGGCCTGCCAACCCAAAGGTCGCTAGTTCGATTCCCAGCCAGGGCACATAACCAGGTTGCAAGCCAGGTCTCCACCTGGAGGAAGGTGAAAGGCAACCATACACTGATGTCTTTCTGCCTCTCTCCTTTTCCTCCTCTCTAAAAGTAATAAAATCTTTTAAAACAATAAAAAGAAGAAGGTGATGTTCTGGACTCCACATTTTACAAACGTTTCCCCCATGATTTTTGTGTTCATTCACCTCCGATTGGCCCTAACTTCTTGTTTTGCATTACATAATTCATTTTCCATGTGAAAACCCCAATACTCTTTAGAAGATATAGACATTAAACCATAATTACTTCTCAAACCTGTAAGAATTCATTTACTTAATTTTCTAACTAGTCTCATGAAGACACAGATGCCTGGATTATCTGAGAAAAGTTACAAGATGGGAAAAGGAAAGACAGGCCTTAAGCTTCACCCAACACACACACAACCCCTCTAAAAAAAGTCAGGGACAAATAGATTAGAAGACCTCTCTTTCCAAACCCCACCTACCAAACATGTTCAGGTATGTTCAAAGAGAGCGCGACAAGGAGAAATGCAGTTATAAAAAGAATGTTTGTTTACAGTTTAGTAATAGAGCTTTTCCATTCATGCAGAATGTGCTCTACTGACTGGTCTGAACATGTACAGTAACGGACAGTTTTAAGTGATAAATACTTCCCTTTTCAGAACCCGCATGAGAGTGCCTGTGCTATGTAAATGCAGTGTGATGCCTCCACCCTGTACTTGGAGCCGCGATCATGGAGGAAAATGAGCCCATGTTGTGACACCCGGAAGCCAATCACCGCTCTACTCGTGACGCAGCCTAGAAATCCTGTTTGGTAAGGATACGTTAGCGCGTTGGAATGTTTTCACAAGGAGACTGGCTTTTACTTTTCTTTTTTCAGACATAGGTGTAGTATTTGAATTCGATGTGGGCACTGGTAAGTCCTTGGATTTTTTTTAAGAATTCATAGCTATCTTATTATCTTATAAATATTTTCTGGTTACACTGAGTTTTTATATGTTCCCTCCCCCATGCGAAGAGGAACCACCTTCCACTTGCATGTTTTACATGGAAACTCCCTGTGGCCTCAACAGCAGCGTTTCTGGGGGACAGTGACAGGACACCCCATGAGCAGGAGCCCTCTCTCCAGCATCGGGGGGCATGGCTTTCAAAGTGATCGATCCAGAAGCCAGCAGGTGGCCTTCCACCGCTATGGCAGGTGGGCGGCCTCTGTGAAAGCCGCTGCAGGCTGGGTCCCCAGGGCTGAGCAGAAGACACGGTGACGTCTCTCATTCATAGGGTCACCAGAAGCTAGAGCAGCTCACAGCACGTGCAGTCAAGTCCTGTTACCTGAGGACTAGCTCTGGTTGACCTTGAGAAGGTGCGTGTAGTGGGCTGTATCCACTTGACCGTGTGAAGGTGAGATTCCTTCCTGCCTTGGCGACCCCTCAGTGCCTGGCCCGAGACGGGTAGCACGTTCTGGTTCAACGTGTGTTCTTCGTAAAGCTCAGAAAGTGTTTAGTTTTTTCTCTTTGAGCTTCGTAGAGAGTTTTTCTCGGTTTGAAGATTTTTTTTTTTAAATTAATTTCCCCAGCAAACTGCAGAATGACTGTCTTGTAATTACTGAAAATGTCAAGGTCGAGAAAGTGAAGAAAAGCTGAAGAAATTATCTAAATTAAAGAAAACCAGAAGTTGACAGTTGAACGCAATGCGAGATCCTAATCTGGATTCTTTTGAATGGAAACAGATACTAGGAATCGTTCAAACTTCAGCGGAGTCTAAGTGTGACATAGTACTAATTACTGAGACTTACTTTCTTCTTATGATGGCTTTATTAAAGAATGTGTTTTGGTGAAATACTGAAGTACTTATTATAGTTGTAACATTATTTTCAAGTTGTTTAGAAAAGTTATTTGAAATGTCCTTTTCTCTAAGTATGAGCTTGTTTCAAAATTCCTGTTGGCGGGAGGGAAGCTAATACAACAAAGTCACCTACCTACTCATCAAGGAGGATAAAATGTGTCAGAATTTCTGTTACTTGGTTCTTTGTTTAAAAATAAAAACCAGATATTTTTGAAGTTCCATTTTGTATTCTCTACTTGCCCTCGCTAGAGAGAACTACTCTATTACTACATCATTCCCACATGTGTTTGTATTATACTATTTATTGTTCTGTATTTTGTTTTTTTAATTTATTTTTAGAGAGAAGGGCAGGATGGCGGAAGAAAGGGAGAGAAGCATCCATGTATGGTTGCCATTCACCTGCCTCCATCTGGGGACCTGGCTTGCAACCTGGTTATGTGCCCTGGCTGGGAATCAAACCAGGGACCCTTGGGTTCGCAGGCTGCTGCCTATCCATGGTGCCACCAGCCAGGGCTGTTGTCGTGTATTTGAAACATAAGTGGCATCATACAAGAACACACTTTAGTAACTTCTTTTGTAGCTAATGTTATTTTGAGATGTATACACCTTCGTACATCTGGCTAAATTTCGTCTTGAACAATCGCGTTATATAAGCCCACAATTATCGATTCCTCAATTGAGAAACAGGTCACTTCGGTTTTCACCACTATTCTAAAAAACTGCTTGAACATTACAGAAATTTCAGAAAGATCTTCTCCCAGGATGTGGCATGCGTTTTTCCTTACGAACTGACATTTGACACGTAGGCAGCTCCAATTTTAACACAGGCACATTTGTTGACCAATTTTTAATGGGCTTTGCTGTCATTTTCCAGGAAGTTATTTTTACATTCTTGCATTACAGGTATCTTTCTTTATAGGTAGGTACTTCAGGAGGAAAATCATGACCGTGGACTCAGAGTAAAGCTTACCCTGGAAACTAAAAAAAGAGTATGTCAACTCATTAAAAGGTTGGCTCTGTGTATATATTCGACATGCATATTCATCTAGACGGCCGGGCCCAACCAACTTCTAAAACAAGAACCAGCAAAGCAGTCTGTGTTATGGAGAGAAAAGTTTGCAAGGAGTCATTTTCTTGAGGGAGCAAGGCTCACGGCTCACATTGTTTGCCTAATGCTTGAGAAGACTGCCATCAGAAGGTCCTAACAACTGTATTTCTTCACTCATTCTTGCGTGCATTATGTCAGCAAATAGTGATCTGCTCAGATCAACTGCGTGCCTAGTCGCTGCATTAGGGTTTTAGAAGCAGAACATTTCTGGCCTCAGAGAGTTTGCATCTTGGTGCAGTGAGGGGGCAGGAAGCGAATGAAGCCGGGTCTGTGAAGTGGCCGGGGACGGCACGGTGAGGACGGTCCAGCAGCCGGGGTGGAGGCAGAGGTGGCAGGCTGGGAAGAGGACCGTGAGGGTGGCACACTGGAGGCCATCCCGTCAGGGGCAGGATGAGCACAGCCACTCATGCTCAGTGTGTGTTCCTGGGCGGGTGGTGAGGGGGCCCCTGGTCAGTGCGGGGGGACATGGTCACCAGCAAGGAGGTCCGGCAGGGCAGGGAGGCTCAGCATGGGAAGTCTGGCGCTGACGCTGAGGCAGCTGGCAAACCTGCACAGACAATTTTCCGGAACCAAGTTCAGGTTCATACCCCTGGTGGCTGAGGTGTGGAAGCGGGAACAGGGACAGAAGGAAAACTCAGGATGCTGTTGCAGTAAGTGGCCGTGGCTTGTTCACAGTCGACTTGGGAAGAGGTAAGTGCGTATTTTCGGTAATTACTAAAATATTAACACTTAATTGAGCTGTAAGTTCTAGTGTGCATTGACCTTTGATAACAAACAAGTGACCGTATTTATATAATCCACTCGGGACCAAATGCTGCCACACGGAGCTACTTAAATTCCATGGTATAGAATTTTGCCAAAAATAAGTGAATAAATGAATAAAACTGACATACTCAGGTGACAGATATTTATAGTTCCTTTTCCAGGTTTCTTTTCATAACATGCATATCACTTTTTAAAAGATTCCCAGTATATTCATAATGTTTAAAGCAATCCATCCTTTTTCCCGTTGAATCTGATCATTGTTGCTGAAAATATGACTGCATTTTGCCAACAAAGCTAGCTCACTACCTGTGCTAAACCACCCTGAACAGCACGTTTCGTTAGAGAGGTAACAAGAGTGAATAAAACTACAGAGTACATTTGGCAATGTTCACCTATCGGCTGCATTCGTGATGAAGCAAATATAAATCAGGAATCTGTTTATCATAATTGAAGGGCAGAAGATAATAATGCTATCTCCGGAATATGAATTTTACTCTTCTTTTTAAAGATTTTATCCATTCATTCATAGAGAGGGAGAAAAAGAGGGAGAGAAACATCCATCAGCCGCCTGGCCCATGACCCAGCATGTGCCTTGACCTGGACTGAACCAGCAACCCTTTACTCTGTGAAACAACATTTAACCAACTCACCAACACTGGTCAGGGCTGAGTTTTACTTTTTTAATGCTGAACGCATAGAATATGCAATGGCCTACATGTCTGAATTCCTACGAGCTGTTTATATTATGATAAACTAAAGGTAAGTTCATTTTTCTAGGTAACTGTATTTTCCATATAAATTATTGTATCTTGCTGATTTTTATTTTTAAATGTTAGACACAAAGCTCCTCAATCATAAGAAACACTTAATCCAGGGCCCCCTTTTTCCTTGAAAATGTATCTTCTGTTACAAAATGGTTTTGATGATGGTTATTAACTTCCTTAAAAATTGGTTAACACTTGAATTTTAAAAAGTCTTTCTTAAAAATTAGAAAAGTACTTCAGAGGAATCATTGTATTACGTTAAAGTGAAACATAGTTAGAACCCATCAATTGTTAATTGTATGTTAGAGCCCATCAATTGTTAATTGCATGGCTTGAGACAAATTAATTTTCTGAGCATCAGTTTTTTCACATTCAAAATAGGAAATACACATCCTGCTTGTTAATTGTATTTTTGGGTTGCTGTTAAGGGTTAGATATACTGAATATCAAAATGCATAAAGGAGTAAATAGTCAATCATGTTTACCAACTTAATGTACTACATTAAAATAAATTAATTTAGGTGCACGTGTTTCTATACATTTAACTAGCTTTCTATCTTTTTATTACAACTAGAGGTCACAGCTGCCCAAGTTCTGCGTCAGAATAAAACTATGTTCCAGAAATGGGCAAGTTAAGGTAGAGAAGGAATTAAGCAAACCTGCTAAATGGTATATATCCATCAACTTGACATGTGAACTCCCTTTTCATATACGTGAAGGTAATCACTTCAATATTCCAGAGATAGGTTACTGGGACCACAAGTTCATGAAGTCCCTGACGAAGTCAGGCCAAGCTGAGGGTTGGGCACTTTAACTGGGGTGGACAGCTGCATGTCCGTTCAGGACAAAGAACTCTGTGTCCCTGTTTGGTTCAGCAAACACCTGTCTGGTAACCACCTGCTTTCTATTTCCTTGTGGATGTCCTTCCACCTCTCTCGTGTCCCACCACACCCCCCTTCTCCTGAGCACTTGGGCTCCATGTTCCCAGGGAGCACCTGTCTGCGTAAATGTAATTAACTGTGGTGATCTTGTTAATCCGTCTCCTGTCGGTGTCACCTTCCACCAGCCCGAGGAACGAACCTAGGAGGGTCACGTAAACTTTCTTCCTCCCCAACATGCTACACCTTAGTGACTGTCGCAAAATACAAGAACTCATGCCCTCCTGAATCTCACACCTTAATACTCCAAATTTCCAAGATACAACTTTTAAAAGGTACAAAACACTCATTACTCTCAGAATTGGAACAGTAACAACCTAGAAGAGAGAACACAATCAAAAGAGGCCAATACTGAACAATACTGAGATAACAACAGGGTTATCTGAAAAGAATGTTAAAGGAAACACAAGATATGAAAAAGAAACGGGAGTTTTAGAATAAAAAAAACAAATGCAAAAGAATTCACTACACAGGCTCAAAAATAGATTACAGATGACAGGAAAACAATCTGTTGCAATGACAGACTGGCAGAAGTTACTATCAGACTGAACAAATGAGAAAATTGAGTTTAAAAAATTAATTCAGAATTTGCGGGACAAGAAAATATCGCACCTATACATTGTCAACGTCTCCGAGAATTTAAAAGTTAAGCATGTATTTGAAGGAATGTTGGATAAGCAATATGATGCTACAGTTAGAAATCTGTTTTATTTTTACAAATTCCAGTATGTAATTATTATTAAACAAAAATCAAGAGATCTGCAGGATCACGGGTAGATTTCAGTCAAAATGTTCACATTTCCCCTAAGTATTCCATATAATCAATATAATTTCTGTGTGTGTGTGAACTTACAACACAACTTTAATGTTACTTATAAGTAAACGGACCATAAATAAGAGCCAAAACAATTCTGATTAGTATGTAGAATAACAACCGACCTTAAAGCCTTAAATTTCAGACAGTGAAGTGGGCACAGAAGTAAACGGAAAGCATAGTGGAGCAGAATGGAGAGCCTCAAAGATGTTCAGAACATATTTGGAATCCTAAGGGTTACCCAGATAGCTGGGTAAAAACTGATCACTTAGTAAATGCTGCTGCATCAGTTAACTTCAAGATTTACATAGTTTTTCGTAAGGAAAATAATCTCATTGGGTCCATTCATTAAGCCCAATATAAAAATAAATTCAGGAATTAAATATGAGGATTTAAAACTTTATATTGAAAATAAGAAATTTCATTTAACAAGTAACACCAGAGAATGAGAAAAACCACAAAAGAACAGTAACACATTGAAAGAATGTATATATATGCAGCTATGTAGATCTATACGCACACATATTCGTCTACATTGCTTGGTTTATAAGCAAACTACTTCAAAACACATCAATCCCATAAGGTGAAACAAAAATAGTAAAAATGAGCAACAGGTATGATTAGCCATTGCACAGCGAAGTAGACTAAATAGCTCATAAGCCTAAGAAAGGAGGTTAAAGTTAAAATGTGTTACTCATCAGTCAAATGTAAATGATGGCCACAAGTGAATAGCATCTGACAGTCTGCACTGGCGTAACTGACACAGCGAACTACACCCCTCTGCCTCGCTGGTGGTGTGCAAACGTGCAAAGCCATTTATGAAATGGGTCAACATACCGTCGGCACAACCCCAGTTTCACGTGTTTTCCAGGGAAACCCTGACAGCATACTGAGGACATGTTAAGCATGTTCATAGCAGCACTGCTTATACTGAACGCAACAAACAGCCTGGAAACATGGGAAAGTCCTTCACACCTGTCAACACTGGACCAGTCCGATAAAATTAGATTCTACAACACTATACCACAATGCAAATAAACTGACGCACCTTTACACATTTGCTTGGATCAGTCCCCTACACACGTGATCCAGGGAAAAGGCGGGTGGACTTAAGAATAACATACTATGTTTCCACTAATATGTGTCAAAATAGGTAAAATGAAAGAACGATATCGCATATAAATGTATGTTTCAAAATTATAAGAAAAAAATGAAAGTCAGGGAAGTGTCCATTCCAGGGGGAGAGGGGTTAATGAGAATTTTACAAAGAATACCGGACCATTTCTCAGTCGGGTTAGGCTGGGTCAACAGGTCTCTTCCCCTCCAGCCATGTGGCCGGAAACACTTCTGCCTCTAGTCCTGGAGTTTTGTTTCCTATTGTCACAGCCACCAGACAGAAGAGATGACAGGCGGGTTAGGGTGCCACTAGGATGTACAAACGAAATCAGACTGAGATACAAAGACAAAGGAATGCTGTTTCACTCTGGGGCCAGAGATGAGAGCGATGAGTCCCTTCTGCGGGACACCCCGGCCGGATGGTGACAGTGACACGGGACAGAGGCCCCGCAGCTGAGGATCCGTGCAGGGGCGCAGTCTGGGGCGGCTGTGGGGCCTTCCTGCTGGTGTTTGATCAGCATCTATAAAGCCCGCAGGTCTGACTTCTTACAGATTACGGCGTCTTACGAATTATGGGTGAAGTATTTTGGCCTCTTCAATTTTAATTACAGAAAGATTCTTCTTAGCGCTACTGCTGGGCGCTTAAGGATGGGTTGTCCTTCCTGAGCACCATTGCCCCTGAAGAACTCGTTTGACCCAGGTAGACACGCAAGGGAAATAAGGGAAAAGAGCAGCATTTAGGACGTATTGCTAGGGTTACGGAGGGACAGCAGGTGTGCGGATGTGGTACGTTCAGTTCATTAGCAGGTGTGGAGCAGTATTTTTGGTGATCACAGCCTTCAAGTGGACAAAAGTCCCTTCAGGGGTGGACCAGAGCCTGCTCATCCCTCAACATGCTAAACGCATGAGAAAACGTGTCACTAAATTGCCCTTCCTTCTACTTTCGCTCTACTTTCCACGGGGACATGTGGCCCTATGCTGGCAGCGTGCTCTGAAAGTGTTGGCTGAGAAAAGATACTCCGGCGGAAGTGGTGTTTCTCACATCACCTCCGCAGAGGCTGAAATACCGGAAAGGGCTGTGAGTGACGGAACGGCCACCTTCACCGTCTGCAGAGAGCGGGAGGGCGGGCGGTGGAGGGAACAGCTCTCGAGAGCTGGCTGATTGCATCTTAGTCTGTTTTAAATGGCAGTTTATAATATTTAGAAGAAAACATGCAGGACGCTGAGAAGCTCAGCGCAGGTCACTGCATTGATGGAAATAAATTGATGGCATTCATTTAGAAAACACTGTAACTACTGGCGAGATGAGCTCATTATTCTGTTCCGCAGATTTGATCTTATCAATATAGATTGAATCAAGCTAACCCAAAATGGAATTTTATTTTAAATGCTTTGTGACTGAAACAATTTACAGAAAATATGTGCCTTGTTAGGCCAATATCCAAGGAAGGCTACATGCAATT
Organism: Noctilio leporinus; assembly: GCA_004026585.1. Classification (NCBI taxonomy): domain Eukaryota; kingdom Metazoa; phylum Chordata; class Mammalia; order Chiroptera; family Noctilionidae; genus Noctilio; species Noctilio leporinus. Next base: position 15 of record PVIW01006879.1, on the reverse strand, counting down.
TCCACCGCAAAAATA
>PVIW01006878.1:66167-80753 GCA_004026585.1 Noctilio leporinus | reverse complement strand
GACCTAACCACAAAGCTGCAAGAACTAGAGGAGCAACAACAAACAAAGCCCAGAGCAAGTAGAAGGAAGGAAATCATCAAAATCAGGGCAGAACTAAATAACTCAGAGATTCAAAGTACAATTCGAAGAATCGACAGGACCAGGAGCTGGTTCTTTGAAAAAATAAACAAAATTGACAAGCCCTTATCCAGACTCATCAGGAAAAAGAGAGAGAGGACCCAAATAAACAAAATCAGAACTGAAAGAGGGGAAATCACAATTGATACATCAGAAATACAAAAGATTGTAAGAAATTACTACAAACAACTCTATGACAAAAAATATGACAACCTGGATGAAATGGACACATTTCTGGAAATGTATAATCTACCAAAACTGAATCCAGAAGAAGCAAAAAGCCTGAATAGACCACTAACAACTAATGAAATTACAGAAGTAATCCAAAATCTCCCAAAGCACAAAAGTCCTGGACCAGATGGCTACACAGATGAATTTTACCAAACATTTCAAGAAGAACTAACTCCTATCCTCCTCAACCTCTACCAAAAAATTCAGGAAGAGGCAAGACTCCCATACTTGTTCTATGAGGCCAATATTATTCTAATCCCAAAACCAGGGCAAGATCCAACTAAGAAAGAAAGCTACAGACCAATATCTCTGATGAACATAGATGCTAAAATTCTCAACAAAATATTGGCCAATCGGATTCAGCAGTATATTACAAAGATCATACACCATGATTAAGTGGGCTTCATCCCAGGGATGCAAGGATGGTACAACATTCATAAATCAATCAATGTAACACACCACATCAACAAATTGAAAAATAAAAACCGTATGATCATATCAATAGATGCTGAAAAAGCATTTGATAAAGTGCAGCAACCATTTATGATAAAAACCCTCAGCAAAATGGGAATAGAGGGAGCATACCTCAACATTATAAAGGCCATCTATGAGAAACCTGAAGCCAACATCATACTTAATGGACAAAAACTGAAAGCTTTCCCCCTAAGATCAGGAACGAGACAAGGCTGCCAACTTTCTCCACTTCTATTCAACATTGTCTTGGAAGTTCTAGCTATAGCCATCAGAGAAGAAAAAGGAATCAAAGGTATCCAAATTGGAAAGGAGGAAGTCAAACTGTCATTATTTTCAGATGATATGATAGTGTACATACAAAACCTGACAGGATCCACCAAAAAACCTACTCAACCTAATAAGCAAATTTAGCAAAATAGCTTAGTATAAAGTCAATATCAAGAAATCAAAAGCATTTTTGTATACCAATAATGAAACGACAGAAATAGAAGTGAAAAATCAAATCACATTTACCATAGCATCAAGGAAAATAAAGTACCTAGGAATCAACTTAACTAAGGAGGTAAAAGACCTGTACTCAGAAAACTACAGAGCAATGAAGAAAGAAATCAAGGAAGACACAAATAAATGGAAGCATATATCATGTTCGTGGATGGGAAGAATTAATATCAATAAAACCTCCATACTACACAAAGCAATCTACATATTCAATGCAATCTCAATTAAAATACTAATGACAGACTTCACAGAAATAAAAAAAAAAAATACTTCAAAAATTTATATGAAGCCAAAAACGCCCATGAATAGCCACCACAATTTTGAGACAGAAGAACAAGGTAGGAGGAATCACAATACCGGACTTCAAATAATATTACAAGGCCACTGTCATTAACATAACATGGTACTGGCATAAGAATAGACATATAGAGATCAATGGAACAGAATAGAGAGCCCAGAAATTAACCCAGGACTCCATGGTCAACTAATATTTGACAAAGGGGGAAGGAACATCCAATGGAGTAAAAACAGTCTCTTCAACAAATGGTGTTGGGAGAACTGGACAGCAACATGCAAAAAGATAAAACTAGAGCACCAACTTACACCATACACCAAAATAAACTTAAGATGGATAAAGGATTTAAACATAAGCAGTGCCACCATAGAGGTCCTGGACAAAAATATAGGCAAGAAACTTTTGGATATCCTACGCAGAAATGTATTTACTGATACTTCACCAAGGGCAAAGGAAATGAAAGAATGAATCAACAAATGGGACTATATCAAATTGAAAAGTTTATGTTCAGCTAAAGAAAATATCAGCAAAATTCAAAGGGAACCAACTGTATGGGAAAACATAATTGCCAATGATACCTCAGACAAGGGTCTGATCTCCAAAATATATAAAGAACTAATGTGACTCAACACCAGGGAGACAGACAGCCCAATTAAAAAATGGGCAAAGGACCTGAACAGATAACTCACTGAGGAAGAGATACAAAGGGCCCAGAGGCACATGAAAGAATGCTCAACATCACTAGTCATCAGAGAGATGCAAATTAAAACTACATTAAGATACTACCTCACACCTGTCAGAATGGCATTCATCAGCAAATCAACAAGCAACAAGTTTTGGCAAGGATGTGGGGCAGAGGGAACCCTCATACACTGTTGGTGGGAATGTAGGCTGGTGTAGCCACTGTGGAAAAAAGTATGGGGTTTCCCTAAAAAACTAAAAATGGAACTGCCTTTTCATCCCACAATTCCACTACTTGGACTATACCCAAAGAATCCTGAAACACCAATTCATAAGAACCTATGCACACCTATGTTCATAGTGGCACTGTTTACAATAGCCAAGTGCTTGAAACAGCCTACGTGCCCATCAGTGGATGTTTGGATCAAAAAACTTTGGTACATTTACACAATGGAATTCTATATAGCAGAAAGAATGAAGCAACTTGTACCCTTTGCAACAACATGGATGGAACTGGAGAGTATTATGCTTAGTGAAATAAGCCAGTCAGTGAAGGACAAATATCATATGATCTCACTCATTACGGGACAATAATGAGCAAAACTAACAACAAGCAAAACAGAACCAAGTATATGAGTACAAGGAATAGGCCTTCAGTGGTCAGGGGAAAGGGGTTGGAGGGAGGTGGGAGGGGGGAGGTAGAAGCAAGAAAGGGGAGCAGCTTAGACAAGAACCTAGTATAAAGGAACCATGGACATGGACAACAGGTGGGATTGACTTCGGGGGGAATGGGTGGGTGGGGAGGGGACAGAGGGGAGCAAAAAGGGGATGGGTGTAATACAACAACAATGAAATTTTAAAAAATTCATTAAAAAAAAGAATATGGGTAATGGAAGCTGCTGGGTGTCTAGTTACTATTATTATATTGTGTATTTTGAGATGTAGCCGCACATTGTTCCTGTGGGACCATGTTCACAATAAATAGATGGCAGGCTTCATTGGTTAAACCAGATCACAGTGATAGCAAACACAAAAGGGGGAGATGTCAGGGTTTCCCTGGGAAAGTATCAAGATGTGGAACTCTGTGGAGGCCACAGGAAGGAACAAAACCTGTAAGACCTGACCAGAAAACCAGGAAAGCTGCATGCATATGTGTAGTGGGCCCTGGTAGGAATAGGGTCATGAGAAAATGTTTTATGTCCTTTGAAGTTTGCCCTGTTCTTTTACCTTGTTTGGTCACTTTATTGTACCAGAAGCAGAGGTATTAACTTTAATTCAAAATGAACTCACCCTCCCTATTTTATGTCCATCAGAAGTCTTTGTGTCCAACACACCCTGGCTTAAGGGAAACCTCAGTGTTTCTTCAATTGTTATCCCTGAAAAATATCTGTTTTCTGTAATCAGCATTGTTTAGCATTGATCGATGAGCTTTATGTGCATGCTATATGCCCTTAAGCTTATTGCACTCAATGAAAGACCTTGGAGGAAGGAAATTGAGGAACTTGTCTCTCAGACATTTGCCAGCCTCCTCTCCCTTAGCACAAGCTACCAGGGAAGTCTTCATTTCACCCACAATAGCAGGGGATCTTTGCAGGTTGGCATCCCCCAACAATATCTTGATTGGGAAGAAATCATCCAGGTTAACCAATGGAACACCAGCTGGAAACAAGTTTTATAAGCACAAACTGAACAGAATAGGCCTCTTCATCACAATATAACTGATAAGAAGTGCATATATGTAAGAGGGCTAGTGGGGCTTCCATGGGTAACAGCTGAAGTGATGGAGAAACAGCTTAGCAACCAGGGGTCTCACCTGAGAAGGGTGGGTTCTAAACCCCCAGCTGGGCTTCCCAGACTACAGCAACAAAGTTGAGAGTAAAATAGAATCCAGCTGTGAAAATAAAAATGCCATCAGGTTTAACCACTTGAAAGAGTTCTTAAAGGGACCATGCACAAAAATACAGTGGCAACTATTTACCCTGGTTTCCAGCAGAGGGAGGGAAGAGTGGACTAGAGATGCTTAAGAAGAGATTGGGGTGGTGGCTTTGAGGAGAGAAATGAGGATGAATCTCATGAGGTCCCAGTGCTGACCCATACCCCACACAGCAGGAGATCACTCTTCTTCAAATGGTGGTAGCCTGAGGAAAAGGGATAGCTCCACTCACAGAAATTAATCTGTCCCACCCAGGGGTGCCTAAACCTGATGCTGATCTTAGATTGATTGGATTATGACTGAGTTAATCTGTCTCATCCATTGGTGCCTACACCTGAGAGCTCATCACAAATTGGACTAAAAACTGAAGGACACAGACAAAGCCATGATGTCTCTGGTAGGCTCCAACAGGCTGACTAGTCCAAACTGGGACATGAGATGATGTCACCAGGGATGGATTCAGAAAATAAAGAAAGTTCATATCAACACCACAGCAGGCCATACCACAAAGACAGGACATCAAAGCAGCCAATCTAAAAAGCAAAAACAAACAAGAAGAGTCACCTAATATGCAGAGACAAAGACACAAACCCTCATCAAAAGGAAAAGAGGAATCCCCAGAAAGAGTGCAGAATGAACTATCAGACTTGGAAAGTAACATAATGATGATAAAGAAGCTCAATGAGCTCAGCAAGTTAAAAGAGAACTACAAGGAACTCCTGGGGAACTACAAAAAACTCCAAGGAAAATATTGAGGTTTGGGGTCCTGTGTAGGCCAGGTGAAGGAAACTAAGCCAAGGAACTTACTGAGAAGTATGAAATGAAGAACACAATTTCTGAACTGAAGAACACAGAACAAGGAATCTGAAGTAGGCCAGAGAATCAGATCAGTGAGCTGGAGGATAACATAGAAAAAAATTTCCAGATAGTGCGACAAAATGAAAAAAGATTGAAAAAGAATGAAGATATTTTAAGATAGCTGCAGGAGAATGTGAAATGTAATAATAGCCATATCATAGGGATACCAGAAGGAGAATAAGAGGAGCAAGGGATAAAAACCTGTTTGAAAAAGTAATGACAGAAAACTTTTCTAATTTGAGGAGATAAAAAGTCACACAAGTTCAAGAAGCACAGAGGGTCCAAAAGAAGATGAACCCAAACAGTCCCAGTCCAAGACATAGCATCAAAATGGCAAATTTCAAAAATATCTTCTTGAATATTTTTCTCTTGAAAATCCTAAAAGTATCAACAGAGAAACAACTAGTAACATACAAGTGTTCTCCAAATAAGGTTATAAGCTGATTTCTCTACATAAACATTACAAGACACAAGAGAATGGCAAACAATATTCCAAATAATGAAAAACAAAGGCCTATAACTAAGACTACTGTATCCATCAAGGCTCTCATCCAAAATTGAAGGTGAAATAAGGAGTTTTCCATAAAAAGGAGGCTAAAATTATCTATTTCCACCCTGGCTGGTGTGGCTCAGTGGATTGAGCACTGGCCTGCAAACCCAAGTGTCAATTCCCAGTCAGGGCACATATCTAAGTGGTAAGCCAGATCTCCAGCATGTCCCCTACTGGAGCCAGTTGAAAGGCAACCATACATTGATGTTTCACTCTCTTTCTTCCTCCCTTCCTTTTTCTCTCTAAAAATAATGAATAAAACCTTAAAAAAAAAAAAAAAAAAAGAATACATCTCCACCAAATCAGCATTGCAAGAGATGCTAAAGGGTCTTCTTTGAAAAGATGAAGAAACAGAGACAAAGAGGAATACAAGTACAAAGGGGGAAAATATCAATGAATAAGTACCTATCAATAATAACCTTAACTGAAAATGCATTGAATGTACTATTTAAGATATAGGTTGTTGAATAGATAAGAATCAATTTTAACTGATGAATTCTTTAAAATAATCTTGTTATAAGTAGATTTTACTAAATCATGTAGTATAGTTTTGTATTTTTGTTGTATCTGCATTGCTACAAGTTAAGTATTCTTAGATTGGAATTATTCCCCAAGTTGGAAAACTCAAGTTATTTGAAATATAACCCTTAGAAAAATCATATGCAATTAAGGAAAAACAACAAGAAAATGTGGATGTATATTACATAGAATACATGCTATCTTTCTTATTCACTGTTACAAAGTGTATGCTTGTTTGTGGATATATAATATATAGATATTATTAGCAATCTATGTTTTAAATATAAACCAACTGGTAGCTGGTATTTTGAGAATTAGTCAATCTTTGGGTTAGAAAAGATGCTGAGAGTGAAGACTATTTTGGCATGTAAGTTACCAACAACATAGGCAATATAAATTCTCATATTAGTAATTAAATTAGATGAGATTCCTTTAAAACAGATAGTGGAAATAGACAATTCTAGCAATGAAGTCCCCACAATGGGGATGCTTGGGAAAATGTATTAATGTTATAGCAAAATTCCTTATTCAAATGTGAATGTACTTAATTTCTACCTCAACAGACTCTTAAATAGTTCAGTGGTTAGTTTAAGATCATATAGGAAGTTAACCGCAAACTCACAATATAGCTAGAAAACTATTCTACAAAATTATTTAAATCCTAGGCTTTTTTTGTTTACCTAAACTTAGCAGATATTATAATTTCTACTCTGTGGGGACCACCTGAGCACTGTAAGTGCCATTATTTCTGAGGGCTTCAACTAGTAAAATATATGTAGAGGAGAAACAGAATATACTGAAAGAAATAAGACCTCTGCATGGCAAAAATAGAAAGAAAGAGGGAAAGAAAGAAAGAAAGAAAGAAAGAAAGAAAGAAAGAAAGAAAGAAAGAAATTACCTAAGATGGAATACTCCAAAAAGGATAAGCTGTAGTTCCAATAGCTTAAAATAAAGTTGAGTTGTATTATTGGGTGGAAGGGGTCTGACTCAGAAACCAAATTTATTTTTTACTAAAGCACTATCTCTAGGACAGTTTCCATGAAAGTGAGTTTTGCAATGCATCATTTCTGTGATATAGTTCACAAAAATAGAATTCCAGAGTGAAATACATTTTAAAGAAATAGAAAACTGATTTACTACAATATATCTAAAATATTATTATTTAACTTGTAATGATTATATAAGCTACTGACATTGAAAATTTTTGTATTAACTATTCAAAATCCAGGATGTATTTCATAGTATATTTCAAATTGAGCTAGCCAAATTTTAAGTGACCACCATATTGAACACTGCAGAATTAATGAATAAAAATAACTAAAAATAAATATTGTTTATTTAATTTATTTATTTATTTATTTATTTTGCTCAGGAGAAGTCAGGTTATAACCAAGCAAATGTAGGTAGGACCTGGAAAGGATAATTATGAGATTAGGGACTAGAAATGAAAGAAACTAGACCAAAAGATTTCTCACAGACATTTTTAAAGGCAGTTAATTAAATCATGTTACTAGACACTGTAACAGGAGTAGAAACATTTTTTCTAGTATAACATTTGTAAAAATGTGTATGTGTATAAATTTATTTGTGCATGTGTTTGGTAATATTGCAATGGATATTACTTTAAAATGTTGTTTCTTAAATGAATTAACATGAGCATGTTGAAATAATGAAAAGAAAATTTTGTATTATTATGATTTGAGAGGCTGACCAATGGCAGTAATTAAATGGTGAATTATCTGGATATGAAAAAAATAAAAGGAAAGAAGTACACATTGGTGGTTATAGAATGGACAATGGGATGTTAAAAATGATATAGGAGCCCTCGCTGGTGGCACAGTAGATAGGCAACACCCTGTCAACCCAAAGATCACTGGTTCAATTCCCAGTCAGGGCACATAACCAGGTTACAGGCTAGGTCTCCAGCCAGGTCTATAGCTGGAGGCAGGTAAAATACAACCATACATTGATGTTTCTCTCCCTTTCTTCCTCTCTCACTGCCCTTCTCTCTAAAATAATGAATTAAATCTTTTTAAAAAGAAAAAGAAGAAGAATAGAGGAAATGGAGAAGTCAAACAAATATATACATGACACATGCAAATGAAATAAGGGGAGCATTGTAGGAGGGAGTGAGGGAGTATTGGGAGAAGTGGGGCAAAGGGGGAAAATTGGTACAACTGTTATAGCTAAATCAATAGAATATATTTAAAATATATAAAAAATAAAAACCATGGAAATGAAAAAAAAAAAAAAAAGAGAGAGAGAGAGAAAGAGAGCTGCAGGACAACATGAAATGCAATAATCTCAGTACCATAGGCATACCAGAAGGAGAAGAGAAGAAGGGGATAGAAAAACTGTTTGAAAAAGTAATGACATAAATCTTAAATTTGAGGAGAGAAAATGTCACACAAGTTCAGGAAGCCCAGAAGGCCCTAAAGAAGATGAACCCAAACAAGCCCACTCCAAGCCACATCATAATTAAAATGGCAAATTTCAAAGACAAAGAGAGAATTCTAAAAGCATCAAGAGAGAAACAGCAAATAACATATAAGGGGGCTCCGATAAGGTTATCAGCAAATTTCCCAACAGAAATACTACAAGCCAGAAGGGAATGGCCAAAAATATTCCAGTAATGAAAAACAAAACACCTGCAAACAAGACTCTCTACCAGGTAGGGCTCTCATTCAAAATTAAAGGTGAAATAAGGAGTTTCCCAAACAAAAGAAACCTAATAGAATACATTTCCTCCAAACTCACATTGCGAGAAATATGAAAGTGTCTGCCTTGAAAAGATAAAGAAACAGACAGCAACACAGGTACAAAGTGGAAAAATGTCAATTAATAAGTACCTGTCAATAACAATCTTAAACATAAACAGATAAATGCACCAATCAAAAGATATGTTAGCTGAATGGATAAGAAAACATGACTCATGTTGTCTTCAAGAGATCCACCTCAGAACAAAAGTTCGACACAGATTGAAAATGAAGAGATGGAAAAATATAGATCAAGCAAGTGAACATGAAAAAAAAAGGCTGTGAGAAGAGAAGATGGCCACAGAGTGGAGAGCAGTACTGATGGTGTTCTCGAGTACCAGAGCAGCTAGAGGATAGGATAAGGAGCGTGAGGTGTCTTCAGGTCCCTAAGAATTGGAGCAGTCAGCATCTGGACTCAGGGGAGCACAGCCCAGAGGCAGCAGAGACCTAGAGGAGAGCAGGTGAGGGGGTTCAGGACTTACTGGCCGGGGGGCCAAGGTTGGCTCTGGGCAGGGGCAGCTCTACCCAGAGGGGTGTCTCTAACTTAAGCAGCTCCGGGCTCCCTGGCAACTAGAAATCTGAACAGTGAAGTGTGGGCAGCAAGGGCAAATGCCTTAGGGAACGAGGAATTGAACTCCTGCTGGGGAGGGACTGTGTGAGAGACTCATCCTGGCAACAAGGAGAGGAAGCTCCTCACTGGGCCAGAGGCAGAGGAGAAGAGTCCTGCGGGGAGCAGGAGCAGGGGAGCAGGGAAGTGCACCAGCTGGGGTGGCGAGAGGGCCGAAAACGGTGCTGCTGGGACACCTGGGAAACAGCAGTTTAAAGCCCCTGCTAATGGGGAGGCCCAGCCCTGGGAACACACACAGGCCCCCAGACTCCCTCAGAAACTCCAAACTGTGAGCTGGGAATTAGTAGCTGGGGCAACTGACCCGCCCATTGCTGAGACAAAGGCCGCAGATGCCTGGAAGAGGCTCAACACAGAGGCCGCCTAAAGGACTCCTTGGAGAGCTGATTGGCTTGGAGGATTGGCTCTCACCCAGGGGAGCTGGGCAGTGTTGGAAAACCCCGGGCACCGTTGGTGGACAGGGGCTGCCTCCTCCGGGAGCAGTGAGGGCAGGGCCAATCATCACAGGAACCAGCGAGGTTGCAGGCTGCCCTGCAGGGGTGCCAGGTGCCTATCATAGGCAGGAGCCACACCAGGAATGGGAGGGGACAACCTGTGGGCTCCAGAATATCGCCAGCCCTAAAACCCAGCTAGGCTACTGAAGGGCCAGCCTACCTGGGGGCTGACACTCAGAATCAGCCCTGACTGTGACAATTAGGGTTCCTGCCATGCCAAGACCAGCTACACTATAGACTGCAGAGACCTGACCAAGAAAAAGAGGCAGCCTCAGGAAATGTATTGCTGCTAATCTCAATCACCTGAGTTATACCTAGAGCTACAGAGAACTACATGAACTATTAATCCCAAACATATCCTCTTCAAAAGTTACTTCTCACATATTCTTAATCCCACCCTATCTCAATCCACCTAAATACCCAAGACTTTCTCCCAACTCTTGATTTAAAGACAACTCACTCTCTGGCTACAATGCATTCCCAGTCCTCAATCTAAGTATTCCTCCCTTCCCCAGCCACCTAAACCCTTTCTTTATTCTTTTCTTCCTTTCTTTTTCTTTTTTTTCCCTTTTTTTTTTTTTTTTTTTTTCTCTCTTTTCTTCCTGTTAAAGCCCACAGGTCCTGGCTCCACCTGGAAAAATCAGAGATCATAAAGGGTGAACAGACACCTAAACCCTTTCCTTATTAATATTGTTTTTTCTTTGTCTTGTGACTCCCCACCCCACCCCCTTTTTTTTTTCTTCCTTTTCCTCCTGATAAAGCCCATAGTTCCTGGCTCCACCTGGACCAAACAGAGATCATAAAGGATGAGCAGACACCTAAACCCTTTCTTTATTAATACTGATTTTTCTTTATGTGACTTTTTCCTTTTTTTTTTTTTTTCTTTCTTCTCTTTGATATAAGCCCAGATGTTCCGGATCCACCTGGACCAATCAGGGATCATTAAGGGTGAACAGCCACCTAAGCCCTTTTTGCTTGTCATATATATATATATATATATATATATATATATATATATATAGTTTTTTAAATATTATTATTATTTTTCTGCTAAAAGCCCTCAGGTGCTGGTTCAATCTAGACCAATCAGGGATTATTGATAAGGGTGAACAGCCATCTAAACACTTTCTTCGTATTATTATTATCATTTTTATTTCATTTGTCCTTTCATTTTTTCTTTCTTTTCCTTTTTTTTTTCCTCCTAAAAGCCCACAAGTCCAGAATACAACCAGACAATCCAAATAAAGGACACACCAAGAACAACAAGTGGAGAAAATCTGGGAGACTGCAACATTGAACTCCACAAATCTCCTATCACAGAAGAGTGCTCAACTAAGGCAAGGAAGCAAAGCAGGTTAACCCAAGGAAAAAATAAAAATAAATAAAGAGCAAGCAAGAACAGACACCCAAAAAGAGGAAAAAAGGAATCAGTCCATCACCAAAAGGAAAGGAAGAATCCCCAGAAAGACCACAACATAACAGAGGCACTTGAAATACCAGATAAGGAATTCCAAAGAATGATAATAGAGAAGCTCAATGAGCTCAGCCACATCAAAGAAAACTATAAACAACTCCAGGAGAACTACAAAGAACGCCAGGGAAGTTACAAGAAACTTACTGAGAGCTACAACAGCATGAAAAAGGACATAGAAACTATCAATAAGTGGCTGGAGGAAATGAAGAATACAATTCCTGAATTGAAGAATACAGTAGAAGGAATCAACAGTAGGCTAGAGGAAGCAGAGGACTGGATCAGTGACTTAGAGGATAGTGTAGACAAATATTGCAAGACAGTACAAAAGAATAAAAAAAGGCTGAACAAGACTGAAGAGGGTTTAAGAGAGCTTCAGGACAACATGAAATTTAACAATATCTGTATCATAGGGATACCAGAAGGAGAAGAGAAACAAGGAATGGAAAAACTGTTCAAAAAGGTCATGATAGAAAAATTCCCTAACATGATGAGTGAAAACATTAATCAAGTTCGGGAAGCACAGAGGGTCCCCATGAAGATCAACCCAAACAAACCAACACCAAGGCATATTATTATTAAAATGACTAATCTCTAAGACAAAGAGAGAATCCTAAAAGCATCAAGAGAGAAATGAAAAATAACATAAAAGGGGCTCCAATAAGGCTATCATATGATTATTCAACAGAAACAATTCAAGCCAGAAGGGAATAGCAAAAAGTATTTCGAGTAATGATAAACAAAGGGTGACAACCAAGAATACAATACCCAGCAAGGCCTCACATTCAAGATAGAAGGAGAAATAAGGAGCTTTCCAGACAAAAAAAGATTAAATAATACAACTCTACCGAACCAGCATTGCAAGAAACGCTAGAGAGCTTGCTCTGAAAATAAGTAAATAAATAAAATGAAGACACAGAGAAGGTCAAAGAGGAATACAGACACAAAGGGAGAAAATGTCAATGAATAAGTATCAATCAATAATCACCTTAAATATAAATGAAATAAATGCACCAATCAAAACATATAGGGTAGCTGAATGCATAAAACAACATGACCCACATATATGCTGTCTTCAAGAGAACCAATTCAGAAAAAAAGATCAACACAGATTGAAAGTGAAGGGATGGAAATATATATATCAGGCAAATGGACACACACACAAAAAAGCTGAAGTAGCAATACTGATTTCAGACATAATATATTTAACAATAAAGACCATAAAAAGGGACAAAGATGGACATTTCATAATACCTAAGGGAATAATCCATTAAGAAGAAATAACTCTGATAAACATATACACACCCAACATAGGAGCTCAGAAATATATAAGGACAATCTTGGAAAACTTTAAAAAAGACATAGACAGCAACACATTAATAGTAGGGGATTTTAATACCCCACTATCAACAATGGACAGATCTTCCAAATAAAAAATCCCCAAAGATTTCGTGGCATTGAACAACACCCTAGAGGAAATGGACCTAACTGATGTATACAGAGTCTTTTACACCAAAGAAACAAAATACACATTCTTTTCAAATGCACATGGATCATTCTCTAAGATAGACCACATGGTATGTCACAAGACAAGCCTCCACAAATACAGGAAAATGGAAATCATACAAAGTATCTTCTCAGATCACAATGGCTTGAAACTAGAAACCAATCTCAAGGGGAAAAACAAAAATTCTCTAACTCATGGAGAGTGAATAACATGCTTTTAAGCAATGAATGGGTTAACAATGAGATTAAAGATGAAATAAAAAAAGTTCCTGGAAACCAAGGACAATGAACACACAACAGCCCAAAACCTGTGGGATACAGCAAAGGCAGTTCCCAGGGGAAAATTTATAGCAATACAGGCCTTCCAAAAAAGGTTACAGGAAGTTTATAAAAACAACCTAACCACAAAGCTGCAAGAACTAGAGGAGCAACAACAAACAAAGCCCAGAGCAAGTAGAATGAAGGAAATAATCAAAATCAGAGCAGAACTAAATAACTCAGAGATTCAAACTACAATTTGAAGAATCAACAGGCCCAGGAGCTGGTTCTTTGAAAAAATAAACAAAATTGACAAGCCCTTATCCAGACTCATCAAGAAAAAGAGAGAGAGGACCCAAGTAAACAGAATCAGAACTGACAGAGGAAAAATCACAACTGATACCTCAGGAACACAAAAGATTGTAAGAAATTACTACAAACAAGTATATGACAAAAAATAGGACAACCTGGGTGAAATGGACACATTTCTGGAAATGTATAATCTACCAAAACTGAACCCAGAAGAAGCAGAAAGCCTGATAGACCAATAACAACTAGTGAAATTAAAGAAGTCATCCAAAATCTCCCAAAGCACAAGAGCCCTGGACCAGATGGATACGCAGGTGAATTTTACCAAACTTTTTAAGAAGAACTAACTCCTATCCTCCTCAACCTCTACCAAAAAATTCAGGAAGAGGGAAAACTCCCAAACTCTTTCCATGAGGCCAATATTATTCTAATCCCAAAACCAGGGCAAGATACAACTAAGAAAGAAAGCTACAGGCCAATATCTCAGATGAACATAGATGCTAAAATTCTCGACAAAATATTGGCCAATTGCATGAAACAGTATATTACAAAGATCATACATCATGATCAAGTGGGCATCATCCCAGGGGTACAAGGATGGTACAACATTCGTAAATCAATTAATGTAATACACCACATCAACAAATTGAAAGATAAAAACCATATGATCATATCAATAGTTGCTGAAAAAGCATTTGATAAAGTACAGAAACCATTTATGATAAAAACCCTCAGCAAAATGGGAATAGAGGGAGCATACCTCAACATCATAAAGGCCATCTATAAGAAACCTGAAGCCAACATCATACTTGATGGACAAAAACTGAAAGCTTTCCCCCTAAGATCAGAAACGAGACAAGGCTGCCCACTTTCTCCACTTCTATTCAACATTGTCTTGGAAGTTCTAGCTATAGCCATCAGAGAAGAAAAAGGAATCAAAGGTATCCAAATTGGAAAGGAGGAAGTCAAACTGTCATTATTTGCAGATGATATGATAGTGTACATACAAAA
>PVIW01006878.1:51010-66067 GCA_004026585.1 Noctilio leporinus | reverse complement strand
CGGGTTTAAAGTCAATATCCAGAAATCAAAAGCATTTTTGTGTACCAATAATGGAACAACAGAAATAGAAGCGAAAAAACAAATTCCATTTACCATAGCAACAAGAAAAATAAAGTACCTAGGAATCAACTTAACTAAGGAGGTAAAAGACCTATACTCAGAAAACTACAGAACAATGAAGAAAGAAATCAAGGAAGATGTAAGCAAATGGAAGCATATACTATGTTTTTGGATGGGAAGAATTAACATCATTAAAACATCCATACTACCCAAAGCAATCTACATATTCAATGCAATCCCAATTAAAGTACCAATGACAGACTTCAGAGAAATAGAAAAAAAAAATACTTCAAAAATTTATATTGAGCCAAAAACTCCCACGAATAGCATCAGCAATGTTGAGAAAGAAGGAAAAGATAGGAGGAATCACAATACCGGACTTCAAACAATACTATAAGGCTACTGTCATCAAAACAGCCTGGTATTGGCATAAGCATAGACATATAGATCAATGGAACAGAATAGAGAGCCCAGAAATTAACCCAGGACTCTATGGTCAACTCATATTTGACAAAGGGGGAAGGAACATCAAATGGAGTTAAAACAGTCTCTACAACAAATGGTGTTGGGAGAACTAAACAGCAACATGCAAAAAAGATAAAACTAGACCACCAACTTACACCATACATGAAAATAAACTCAAGATGGATAAAGGATTTAAACATAAGCAGTGCCACCATAAAGGTCCTGGACAAAAATATAGGCAATAAACTTTTGGATATCCCAAGCTGAAATATGTTTCCTGATATTTCACCATGGGCAAAGGAAATAAAAGAACAAACCAACAAATGGGACTATATCAAATTGAAAAGTTTCTGTTCAGCTAAAGAAAATATCAGCAAAATTCAAAGGGAACCAACTGTATGGGAAAACATAATTTCCAACGATACCTCAGACAAGGGTCTGATCTCCAAAATATATAAATAACTACTGAGACTCAACACCTGGGAGACATACAGTCCAATTAAAAAATGGGCAAATGACTTGAACAGACAACTCACTGAAGAAGATATACAAAGGGCCCAGAGACATATGAAAGAATGTTCAACATCACTTGTCATCAGAGAGATGCAAATTAAAACCACAATAAGATACCACCTCCCGCCTATCAGAATGGCATTCATCAACAAGTCAACAGACAACAAGTGTTGGCAAGGATGCAGGGCAAAGGGAACCCTCATACACTGTTGGTGGGAATGTTCGCTGGTGAAGCCTGTGTGGAAAACAGTATGCAGTTTCATTAAAAACCTAAAAATGGAAATGCCTTTTGAACCAGCAATTCCACTACTTGGACTATACCCAAAGAATCCTGAAACATCAATTCATAGGAACCTATGTACACCTATGTTCATAGCAGCACTATTTACAACAGCCAAGTGCTGGAAACAGCCTAAGTGCCCATCAGTGGATGATTGGATCAAAAAACTTGGGTACATTTACACAATGGAATTCTATAAAGCAGAGAAAATAAGGAACTAGTACCCTTTACAACAACATGGATGGAACTGGAGAGTATTGTGCTTAGTGAAGTAAGCCTTTCAGCGAAAGACAAGTATCATATGATCTCACCCATTACAGGACAATAATGAAGAAAACTAATAACAAGCAAAACAGAATCAAGTATATGAATACAAGGAATAGGCCTTCAGTCGTCAGGGGGACAAAGGTTGGGGGGAGTGGGGAGGCAGAGGCAAGACAGGGGAGCAGCTTTGACAAGAACCTAATATAAATGAACCATGGACATGGACAACAGGTGGGATTGACTTTGGGGGTAATGGGTGGGTGGGGAGGAGGACAGAGGGGAGCAAAAAGGGGATGGATGTAATACACCAACAATAAAATAAAAATTAAAAAAAGGATCGATAATTCCAGTATATGGTTATTGGAAAAAATAAACAAAATTGACAAGCTTTTAACCAGATTAATCAAGAAATAGAAAAGACCCAAATAAACAAATTCAGGAAAAAAAGAGGAGAAATCACAATTGATTCCACAAAAAGAACAAAGGATTGTAAGAAATTATTGCAAACAACTATATAACAGGAAATTTGACCAACTAAGTGAAATGGACAAATTTCTGTAAATGTATAATCTTTCAAAACTGAATCAAAAAGAATCATAAGGCCCTAGGTGGTGGCACAGTGGATAAGGCACCAGCTTGCAAACCCAGGGGTTGCTGGTTCAATTCACAGCCATGGCACATGGCCAGGTTGTAAGCCAGGTCTCCAGTAGGGTCTATAGCTAGAGGCAGGTGAAGGGGAACCATGCATTGATGTCTCTCTCCTCTGCCTCTCTCCTTTCCACTCTCCCTAAAAATAATAAATAAAAAATCTTTAACAAACAAACAAACAGAAAAAGAAGCAGAAACCCTGAATAGACCCATAACATCTAGTGAAATTAAAGCAGTAATCAAAAAACTCCCAGCCCACAACATCCCAGAATGGATGACTACACAGGCAAAATTTACCAAACATTTAGAGAAAACCTAACTCCTATTCTCAACCTACTACAAAAGATCCAAGAGGGAAGACTCCCAAACTCTTTCTATTAGACCAGTATTATTCTAATTCCGAAACCAGGTCAAACAACCACAAAGAAAGAAAACTATGTGTTAATATCTCTGATGAATATAGATGGTAAAATCCTCAACAAAGTACTGGCCAACTGGATCCAACAATACATTAAAAAGATCATACACCATGATCAGGTGGGATTCATCCTGGGGATGCAAGGATGGTATAATATTCACAAATCAACAAATGTAATACACCATATAAACAAAATGAAAAACAAAAACTACATGAACATATCAATAGATGCTGAAAACACATTTGATAGAATACAGCACCCTTATATGATAAATATGCTCAGCAAAATGTGATGAAATGTAGTATACATAATAAAGGCTATATAAGAGAAATATGCAGTCAACATAATACTTAATGAGCAAAAACTAAAAGCTTTCCCCCTAAGATCAGGAACAAGACAAAGATATCTACTCTCTCCACTTCTATTCAAGATTGTTTTGGAAGTCCTAGATATAGAGATTATACAAGAAAAAGGAATCAAAGGCATTTAAATTGGAAAGGAGGACATAAAACTGTCATTATTTGCAGATGACATATAATGTCCATACTACCCTAAGCAATTTATAGATTCACTGCAATCCCTCTTAAAATCCTAATGAAATATTTCAGAGGTTGAGAAAAATACTTCACAAATGTATATGGTTCCAAAATGACCATGAATAGCCATATAAATCTTGAGAAAGAAGAACAAAATAGGAGCAGTCACAACACTGAATGTAAAAGTATACTATGAGGTTACCATAATCAAAACAGCCTGGTACTGGCATGAGAATAGACATATAGATCAATGTAACAGAATAGAGAGCCCAGAAATAAACCCAGGACTCTATGGTCAATTAATACATGACAGAGGGGGAAGGAGCATAATGGAATGAAAACCTGTCCAACAAGTGGTGTTGGAAAACTGGACTGGGACATGCAAAAAAATTAAGGTAGACCACCAACTTATACCAGAATAAACTCAAGATGAATAAAGGATTTAAATATAAACTGCACCACTATAAAAGTCCTAGAGAAAAACATTGGCAATAAAATTGTTGATATCCCATGCAACAATATTTCACCAATATTTCTCCTAGGGCAAGGGAAATAAGGGAACAAATAAAGAAATGGGACTATATCAAACTAAAAAGTTACTGCTCAGCTAAAGTAAACATCAGTAAATTGAAAAGGGAAACATCCATATGGGAAAACATATTCCCCAATGATACTTCAGATAAGGGTTCAATCTCCAAAATATATAAAGAACTTACGCAACTCAACATCAGGGAGGCAGACAGCCCAACTAAAAAAATTGTCAAAGGACTTGATCAGACTCTTATCTGAGGAGGACATACAAAGGACCCATAGAGAGACGATAGAATGTTCAACATCACTAGCCATCAGAGAGACGCAAATTAAAACCACAATTGGATACCACCTCACACCTGTCAGAATGGCCATCATTAACAAATCCACAAACAAATCCTAGGAAGGATGTGGAGAAAAGGTAACCCTCGTGAATTGCTGATAGGAATGAAGATTGATATAACCATTGTGGAAAACATGGAATTTCCTAAGAAAACTAAAAATGACCTAGTGAATCCACTGCTAGGGTTATACTCAAAGAATCCTGAAACATCAATACAGAAGAACATATGCACCCCTATGTTCACAGCAGCACTATTTACAATAGCCAAGTGCTGGAAACAACCTAAGGTCCAATTAGGTTCATCAGTGGATGAATGGATCCAAAAACTGATGTACATTTACCCAATGGAATACTACATAGCAGAAAGAAATAAGGAACTTGTATTTTTTGCAATAGCATAGGTCGAACTGAACAGTAGTATGCTTAGTGAAAGGCAAATACTATATGACCTCACCTAATACAGGATACTAATAAACAAGTCAAACAAACTAACTAAATAGAACCAGAGATATGGAAACAAGAAACAAACTTTCAGTGTGCAGAGGGGAATGGGAGAAAGAAGCAAAGAAGAGGAACAGTTTAGTCAAGGAATTAGTATAAATGACCCATGGACATGGGCACTATGTGGGGACTGACTGTGGAAGAGGGGATAAGGAAATGGAAAGTGGGGAAGGGGATAACAATGGAGGGAAATGGAATTAATGTAATACAACAATAATAAATTATTTTTTTAAAGAATAGATTTTTCTTAGATGTATGGCTTATACAATATATATTATTATTACCAATTATAATATATATACAATATATATTACCAATTTTTTAGTTATTCTTTTACAATTGTCCCAAGTTTTCCCTCATTGCTTTCCTCTTCCCCACCCACCTCCATTTCCACAGTCAATCCTTACCATGTTGTCCATGTCCATGGGTCATTTATATATGTTGCTTGAGTAGACCCTTCCTCTTCTAATTTTTTTAAAGATTTTATTTTTTTATTTTTTCAGAGAGAGGGGAAGGGAGAGAGGCAGAGAGGGATAGAAACATCAATGTATGGTTGTCTTTCACCTGCCACCAGCTACGGACCTGGCTGGAGACCTGGCTTGCAACCTGCTTATGTTGCCTTGGCTAGGGAATCGAACCAGCGACCTTTGGGTTCACAGGCCAGCGCCTTATCCACTGTGCCACCAGCTAGGGCTGACCCTTCCTCTTCTTTTCCCTATATAATAAATATTTAAGGGTAAAATTGGTTTCATACTATCAATTTTAATTAACTAAAAAGTCCCTCGAGAGAGGTTCAAAGATGGTGACAGAGTAGAGAGCAGTGCTGTTAATGTTCTCGAGTACCAGAGCAGCTGGAGGAGAGGATAGGGAGCTCAAGACATCTTCAGGTCCCTAGGATTTGGAGAGGTCGGCATCTTGACTCAGGGGAGTGCAGCCCAGTGGCAGCAGAGACCTGCAGGAGAGCAGGTGAGGCAGTTCTGGACCATATTTGGGACGGGGGCGAGGTCAGCTCTGGGCAGTGCCAGCTCTACCCAGAGGGGCATCTTTAACTGAAGCTAGCTCCAGGTGACTAGAAATATGAACAGTGAAGTGTGGACAGTGAGGGCAAACTCCGGGGGGAACTAGGAATTAAACTCCTGCAGGGGAGGGACTGTGTGAGAGCCTTGCTCTGGCAACAGGGAGAGGAAGCTCCTCACTGGGTCAGAGGCGGAGGAGAAGAGTTGTGCAGGGAGCAGGAGTGGGGCAAGGGCAGCAAGGGGCCAAAAACAGTGCTGCTGGGACACCAGAGAAACAGTACCTTGAAGCCCCTTCGAGGGGGTAGGCCCAGCCCTGCCCACCTAAACAGGCTCCCAGGCTCCTGCAGAAACTCCAAACTGTGAGCAGGGAACTTGTAAATGGGGCAACTGACCTGCCCATTGCTGGTGACAAAGGCAACACTGCAGATGACCTGGGAGGGGCTCATTACAGAGGCAACTTAAAGGACTCCTTGGAGAGCTAGTCTGCTTCGAGGGTTGGCCCTCGCCCGAGGGAGCTGGGCAATGTTGGCAGACCCCGGGCACTGTTGGCAGATGGGGGCTGCCTCCTCTGGGAGCTACAGGGGCAGGGCCAGTCAGCACAGGAACCAGCAAGGTTTCAGGCTGCCCTGCAAGGGTGCCAGATGCCCAATCACAGGCAGGAACCTCCGCCAGGAGTTGGAGGGGACACCCTGCAGGCCCCAGAACACTAGCAACCCTGAAACCCAGCTAGGCTACTGAAGGCCCAGCCTGCCTGGGGGCTGACACTCAGAATCAGCCCTGACTGTGACAAACATAGGCCCTGCCACTCCAAGACCAGCTAGACTGTAGACTGCAGAGACCTGACCAACAAAAAGAGACAGACCCATGAAATGGATTGCTGCTTATCTCAATCACCTGAGTTACACCAAGAACTACATGAACTATTAATCCCTAACATACCATTTTCAAAAGTCACTTCTCACATATTTTTAATCCCCCCATATCAATCCACCTAAATAACCAACACCCTCCCCCTACTCTTTTTTTTATTTTATTGTTGTTGTATTACATCCATCCCCTTTTTGCTCCCCTCTGTCCCCCTCACCATCCACCCATTCCCCCCAAAGTCAATCCCACCTGTTGTCCATGTCCATGGTTCCTTTATACTAGGTTCTTTTCTAAGCTGCTCCCCATCCTTATCTCTGCCTCCCCCGTCCCCTCAACCCTTTTCCCCCTGACCACTGAAGGCCTATTCCCTGTATTCATATATTTGGTTCTGTTTTGCTTGTTGTTAGTTTTGTTCACTATTGTCCCGTAATAGGTGAGATCATATGATATTTGTCCTTCACTGACTGGCTTATTTCACTAAGCATAATACTCTCCAGTTCCATCCATGTTGTTGCAAAAGGTACTAGTTCTTTCTTCCTTTCTGCTATATAGAATTCCATTGTGTAAATGTACCAAAGTTTTTCGATCCAATCATCCACTGATGGACACTTAGGCTGTTTCCAGCACTTGGCTATTATAAATAGTGCTGCTATGAACATAGGGGTACATAGGTTCTCATGAACTGGTGTTTCAGGATTTTCTAACATATCCTTTTCAAAAGTTACTTCTCACATATTTTTAATCCTCCCCTATCTCAATCCACCTAAATACCCAAAACCCTCCCCTACTCTTGATTTAAAGTCTACTTACTCTCTGGCTATAGCGCATTCCCAGTCCTCAATCTAAATATTCCTCCCATCCCTAGCCACCTTAACCCTTTCTTTATCCTTTTCTTTCTTCCATTTTCTTTTTTTTATTCCTTCCTTTTTTTTTCTTTTCTTTTCTTTTCTTTTTTTTTTCTCTCTCTTTTCTTTCTGTTAAAGATTACAGGTCCTGGCTCCACCTGGACCAATCAGAGATCATAAAGGGTGAGCAGCCACCTAAACCCTTTCTTTATTAATATTATTTTTTCTTTTTCTTGTTATTTTTTCCTTTTTTAAAATATTTTTTAATTTTTAATTTTTCTCTCTGCTAAAAGCCCTCAGGTCCTGGCTCCATCCAGACCAATCAGGGATTATTAAGGGTGAACAGCCATCTAAACCCTTTCTCCTTATTATTACTATGTTTTTATTTATTTATTTTTCCTGCTAAAAGCCCACAGGTCCTAGATTCACCTGGGCGAATCGGGGACCACTAAGGGTGAACAGGGATGCAGATGCAGCAACTATATACATAGGCTTACACTGTTCACTCATTCTTGAGGCTTTCTGATTATTCCTCTCCTCATTTCTGTGAGAAAGGAAAAAGGAGCTTCTTTCAACAGTAGGCTAGAGGAAGCAGAGGACTGGATCAACAAGTTGGAGGATAATGTACAAAAACACTGCAAGACAGTACAAGAGAATAAAAAAAGACTGAACAAGATCGAAGAGGGTTTAAGAGAGCTTAAGGACAACAGGAAACATAGCAACATCCATATCATAGGCATAGCAGAAGGAGAATAGAAACAAGGAATGGAAAACATGTTGAAATAAGTAATGATAGAAAATTTCCCTAACATGGTGAGTGAAAACATTAATCAAGTTCAGGAAGCACAGAGGGTCCCAATGAAGATCAATCCAAACAGACCAACACCAAGGCACATTATTATTAAAATGGCTAATTTCAAAGACAATGAGAAAATCCTAGAAGTATCAAGAGATAAATAACAAATAATATATAAGGGGGATACAATAGGGCTATCAAATGATTATTCAAAAGAAACAATTCAAGCCAAAAAGGAATGGCAAAAAGTATTTCAAGTAATGGTAAACAAAGGTCTGCAACCTAGAATACTCTACCCAGCAAGGCTCTCATTCAAGATAGAAGGAGAAATAAGGAGTTTCCAGAAAAAAAAAGAAGAAGAAGAAAAGACTAAAAAAATACATCTCTACGAAACCAGCAATGCAAGAAATGCTAAAGGGTCTGCTATAAAAATAAATAAATAATTAAAATGAAGAAATAGAGAAAGCCAAAGAGGGACACAGACACAAAGGGAGAAAATGGCAATGAATAAGTATCAATCAGTAATCACCTTAAATGTAAAAGGATTAAATGCACCAATCAAAAGCCATAAGGTAGCCAAATGGATAACACAACATGACCTACATATACGCTGTCTTCAAGAGACCCAACTCAGAACAAAAGATCAACACAGATTGAGAGTGAAGGGATGTAAAAATATATATCAAGCAAATGGACAAGAAAAAAAAGCTGGAGTAGCGATACTTATTTCAGACAAAATAGATTTTACAATGAAGGCCATAAAAAGGGACAAAGAAGGACATTATATAATACTTGAGGGAACAATCCATCAAGAAGAAATAACTCTGATAAACATATACACACCCAACAGAGGAGATCTGAAATATATAAGGAAAATCTTGGAGGATTTTAAGATAGATATAGACAGCAGCACACTAATAGCAGTGGATTTTAATACCTCACTATCAACACTGGACAGATCTTCCAAACAAAAAATCCCCAAAGATGATGTGGCATTGAAAAACACTCTAGAGGAAATGGACCTAACTGATGTATACAGAGTCTTTTACCACAAAGAAGCAAAATACACATTCTTTTCAAATGCACATGGATCATTCTCTAAGATAGACCACATGGTAGGTCACAAGACAAGCCTCCACAAATACAGGAAAATTGAAATCATACAAATCATACGAAGTATCTTCTCAGATCACAATGGCTTGAAACTAGAAACCAATCCCAAGGGAAAAAACAAAAATTCTCTAACATGGAGAGTGAATAACATGCTTTTAAGCAATGAATGGGTTAACAATGAGATCAAAGATGAAATAAAAAAAGTTCCTGGAAACTAATGACAATGAACACACAACAGCCCAAAACCTGTGGGATACAGCAAAGGCAGTTCCCAGGGGGAAATTTATAGCAATACAGGCCTTCCAAAAAAGGTTACAGGAAGTTTATAAAAACAACCTAACCACAAATCTGCAAGAACTAGAGGAGCAACGACAAACAAACCCCAGAGCAAGTAGAAGGAAGGAAATCATCAAGATCAGAGCAGAACTAAATAACTCAGAGATTCAAACTACAATTTGAAGAATCAACAGGCCCAGGAGCTGGTTCTTTGAAAAAATAAACAAAATTGACAAGCCCTTATCCAGACTCATCAAGAAAAAGAGAGAGAGGACCCAAGTAAACAGAATCAGAACTGACAGAGGAAAAATCACAACTGATACCTCAGGAACACAAAAGATTGTAAGAAATTACTACAAACAAGTATATGACAAAAAATAGGACAACCTGGGTGAAATGGACACATTTCTGGAAATGTATAATCTACCAAAACTGAACCCAGAAGAAGCAGAAAGCCTGAATAGACCTATGACAAATAGTGAAATTAAAGAAGTCATCCAAAATCTCCCAAAGCACAAGAGCCCTGGACCAGATGGATACGCAGGTGAATTTTATCAAACATTTAAAGAAGAACTAACTCCTATCCTCCTCAACCTCTACCAAAAATTTCAGGAAAAGGGAAGACTCCCAAACTCTTTTCATGAGGCCAATATTACTCTAATCCCAAAACCAGGGCAAGATACGACTAAGAAAGAAAGTTACAGGCCAATATCTCTGATAAACATATATGTTAAAACTCTCAACAAAATATTGGTCAATCGGATTCAGCAGTATATTACAAAGATCATACACCATGATCAAGTGGGCTTCATCCCAGGGATGCAAGGATGGTCCGACATTCATAAATCAATCAATGTAATACACCACTTCAACAAATTGAAAGATAAAAACCATATGATCATATCAATAGATGCTGAAAAAGCATTTGATAAAGTACAGAAACCATTTATGATAAAAACCCTCAGTAAAATGGGAATAGAGGTAGCATATCTCATTAAGTCCATCTATGAGAAACCTGAAGCCAACATCATATTTAACAGACAAAAACTGAAAGCTTTTCCCCTAAGATCAGGAATGAGAGAAGGCTGTCCACTTTCTCCACTTCTATTCAACATTGTCTTGGAAGTTCTAGCCATAGCTATCAGAGAAGAAATAGGAATCAAATGTATCCAAATTGGAAAGGAGGAAGTCAAACTGTCATTATTTGCAGATGATATGATAGAGTACATACAAAACCCAATGGGCTCCACCAAAAACTTACTCAACCTAATAAGCAAATTTAGCAAAATAGCTGGATATAAAGTCAATATCCAGAAATCAAAAGCATTTTTGTGTACCAATAATGGAACAACAGAAATAGAAGCAAAAAAACAAATTCCATTTACCATAACAACAAGAAAAATAAAGTACCTAGGAATCAACTTAACTAAGGAGGTAAAAGACCTATACTCAGAAAACTACAGAACAATGAAGAAAGAAATCATGGAAATTATAAATAAATGGAAGCATATACCATGTTCATGGATGGGAAGAATTAACATCATTAAAATATCCATATTACTTAAAGCAATGCACGGATTCAATGCAATCCCAATTAAAATACCAATGACAGACTTTGCAGATATAAAAAAAACACTTCAAAAATATACATGGAGCCAAAAAATGCCCACGAATAGCCTCAGCAAAGTTGAGAAAGCAGAACAAGGTAGGAGGAATCATAATACCAGACTTCAAAGAATACTACAAGACTACTGTCATCAAAACAGTACTGGCATAAGAATAGACATATAGATCAATGGAACAGAATAGAGAGCCCAGAAATTAACCCAAGACTCTATGGTCAGCTAATATTTGACAAAGGGGAAAGGAACATCAAATGGAGTAAAAACAGTCTTTTCAGCAAATGGTGTTGGGAGAACTGGACAGCAACATGCATAAAGATAAAACTAGACCAACAACTTATACCATACACCAAAATAAACTCAAGATGGATAAAGAATTTAAACATAAGCAGTGCCACCATAAATGTCCTAGAGAAAAATATAGGCAGTAAACTTTTGGATATCCTATGCAGAAATATGTTGACTGATACTTCACCAAGGGCAAAGGAAATAAAAGAACGAATCAACAAATGGGACTATATCAAATTGAAAAGTTTCTGTTCAGCTAAAGAAAATATCAGCAAAATTCAAAGGGAACCAACTGTATGGGAAAACATAATTGCCAATGATACCTCATACAAGGGTTTGATCTCCAAAATATATAAAGAACTAATGTGACTCAACACCAGGGAGACAGACAGCCCAATTAAAAAATGGGCAAAGGACCTGAACAGACAACTCACTGAGGAAGATATACAAAGAAAGGGCCCAGAGGCATATGAAAGAATGCTCAACATCACTAGTCATCAGAGGGATGCAAATTAATAAATACCACAATAAGATACCACCTCACACCTGTCAGAATGGCAATCATCAGCAAATCAACAAACAACAAGTGTTGGCGAGGATGCGGGGCAAAGGGAACCCTCATACACTGTTGGTGGGAATGTACGCTGGTGCAGCCTGTGTGGAAAACTGTATGCGGTTTCCTTAAAAATCTAAAAATTGAACTGCCTTTTGAACCAGCAATTCCACTACTAGGACTATATCCAAGAGTCCTGAAACACCAATTCATAAGAACCTATGTACTCCTATGTTCATAGCAGTACTATTTACAACAGCCAAGTGCTGGAAACAGCCTAAGTGCCCATCAGGGGATGATTGGATCAAAAAAACTTTGGTACCTTTACACAATGGAATTCTATACAGCAGAAAGAAAGAAGGAACTAGTACCCTTTACAACAACATGGATGGAACTGGAGAGTATTATGCTTAGTGAAATAAGCCAGTCAGTGAAGGACAAATATCATATGATCTCACCTATTACAGGACAATAATGAACAAAACTAACAACAAGGAAAACAGAACCAAAAATATGCATACAGTGATTATGTCTTCAGTGGTCAGGGGGAAGGTGTTGGGGGAGTGGGAAGGAATGAGGCAAGGAAGGGGAGCAGTTTAGACAAGAACCTAGTATAAAGGAACCATGGACATGGACAACAGGTGTGATTGACTTTGAGGGGCATGGGTGGGTGGGGTGGGGGACAGAGGGGAGCAAAAAGGCGATGGATGTAATACAACAACAATAACATTTAAAAAAATTCCCTCAATCACACTTTTAAATTTTATATATTTCCATTCCTCTTTGTATCTGGTGGTTCCCTTAATTAATCCCATGAAGTTCATAAATATCTGATAGGTAATTATAGTACTTTATTTTCCTTGATATGATTATGTCTTAGCTTTTAGTTACCAACAATAACTTCACCCTGAAAAGACAGCAGTACAAATACTTCTGTGGTTTGCCCTTTCTAAACCAGTAATAGCATTAACACAATCTATTGTATAATTCAGTATTATTCAGTGTATGATACTAATACCATTCAATATGGCCAGAATTACTCTAGAATGTAATTACTTTCTTATCAAAAGGTATTTCAGCATAGCCTAAATCTAGAAAATAAGCAAAACATACTAAAATTATTTCTTTAGAATAATATAAGGTCAGATCTATTTTTATAACATACTCAAACAACCACATAGCAGATTACTATACATAAATTAATATGAAAATATATAGCAGATTATGATTGAAGAATCTAGTGGATGGATGAGGTTGTTTCTATACTTAGCATAAAACCTAGAAATCTTGAAGTAAATATTGACAGACTTTATCTTATTACCAAAAATATGCAATAAAAGTTAATTTAAAAGATGGAAAATATTTATTGCTTTTACATTTTGTATAAAAATAAAGTAACCCCTAAGAAAAAATATTTTAAGTCTCTAACCTAATATATTACGAAGTAGAAACATAAATTACAATAAAACTTCATAAAGAATTAGTAAAGCAATAGAAAGTTATAACAGTGAAATCACTAATGAGTGAAAAATTTAAAGACCATATTGTTTATAAAGGGCACTGATATATACTTTCTAATGATGAAAGTTTTAACTGAATAAAATTTTTAATACAAATTTGAAGTGATTCTATATTATGAAAATCTTATTATTTTACTCTAAAAAATGAAAGATATAATCACTAACCAGTGGTATGCTGGAGTTAGATTATACCAGCTCACAAGAACCAATTGTTAAATTTGCAGTTTTGTAAGTTGGAGTATAAACAAAGCATTTTAAATAGTCAAGTTACATAAATTTATAACTAAATTGTATTGAAAACGAAGTTAAACACACACCTCATGAAGTTATAATTAATTTTTGACATTTTACTGTAATTAATAATCTCAAAATTATTAACATTTATTATCTTGTTTCTGCATAGTGAAAATACTCTATATTATACTATACTAGGGTTCAAGTCCACTTATGATGTCATGCTGGTAGCTTGATGTGAGCCACAGTGGAATTAATTTTACTGTGAACACTATATTAGTTTTGTATATGTAAATTATGAAATATTTAAAAATTAATAATGCAGTTACCAAGGGATAGGGGATAAGAATAGTTTAGATGGGGATTAGAGGTAAGAGCAAATCATTTCACTTTATATCTTTGGTCTTTTTTATTTTAAACCAAGAAAATAACAATAAACTCATAAAGTCCAAAATTGCTAGCAACTAAAAATTTTAAAATAAATAGGTTCCCATGAGAACCTTAAACATGTAGTTAAAATAAGACCACAACACTCATAAATAGTCTAAGCAGAACTTTATCATATATTTGCAATAAACTTTTTATATATTTTTCTAATAAAAAGTATAGAAATGGTAGTAATAGAGTTTAAGGTAATTATTTTGTTTCTGAAAACATTGTCTCCATACTGTTTCATTTAAAATATTTTAACTTGAAAAAGTACTAAACTAATCTGTGAAGAATTTTGCCATGTTTGATCTCCAGAAATGGACCTATGTAGTATTCCTCTTATGTTTTAATCATCACATGTTTTTGGACTTCATATTATTTCAATTTTTTATATTAAATAGGTTTGTGAAGCACCATAGATTCTAGTTGCACAATGAGATTCGTCACACAAACATTTCCAGTGATACTTTTGAATAAAGTAAAATATTTAATAGGACACTCAGATGTAAAATCATGCATATTCTCAAACGAAAGTAAACAGCTCTGCAGGAACAGTTTGAATCTTTGCACTTGTATCCTTTTTCCCCATTTCTTTATTTACAATCTAATATTAAATTTTAATGTAAGAAAAATGAAAGGGTTATTAAATAATTTAGTAGATTTTTAATGATCTACTATATTCCATATAGATAATACAGAAAATGTAATGTTGGGCCCTGGCTGGTAACTCCATGGATAGGCACCAGCCTGCAAACTCAAACGTTGCTGTTCAATTCCCCAGTCAGGGCACACAACCAGGTTGCAAGCCAGGTCTCCAGCCAAGTCCATAGCTGGAGGCAAGTGAAAGGCAACTATACACTGATGCTTCTCTCCCTTCCTCCCTCCCTGCCCTTCTCTCTGAAAATAATGAATAAGATCTTTTTTTTTTTTTTTTTTTT
>PVIW01006878.1:0-50910 GCA_004026585.1 Noctilio leporinus | reverse complement strand
CCGGCTTATTTCACTAAGCATAATACCCTCCAGTTCCATCCATGTTGTTACAAAGGGTACAAGTTCCTTCTTTCTTTCTGCTATATAGAATTCCATTGTGCAATGGATGATTGGATCAAAAAACTTTGGTACATTTACACAATAGAAAACATTTTTTTAATGTACAAGAAGACACCAAATGCAAGTAAGCATCATTGAGAAACAGTCTTTTACTAGCTATTTGTTCACAGATGGAATAACAATATTTAAATATAGAATCCATTTTCCTTGGAAAGAACTCCAGCTGTTCCATCAAAATGGACATTCTATTCATATGTTATAAAGGAAACTACTGATTATGATATGTGATACTACTTGAATACTTCACTGGCTTTTTTTACATTTATTTTAAAATAAAACTAGTTGTAAATATTTGTATCCAACATATCACTTAGTTTATTAAATCCTACTTGCCCAATCTTGATTAATTTATTTTAAAATATTAACATATTCATTCTAGCAAGGTAAACTTATCTCATTACCTTGTAGACATGTTTTTCTATAAGATAATTTCTTCAATGGAAGAAAAGACTTCTAATCTATTAAAACATATACATGTCCTATTAGAGGATGGTGGCTGAGTAGTTGGAAGCTAAGTCCACTTGCTTATGCCCCCATTATGGATTTTACAGATCTTCCAACAAGTGAACTGATTCATCAATGGAAACAGAGCTGATATAACTTTTTGAATCCAGGAAGTATAAAGAATATTTTGCACCTTCCAGTAAGAGATTGTATAAGTTGAGGGGGAAATACATTTTGTAAGGTGCCTGAAGCAGAGAAGAGACTAAACTGAAAACACAGCTTAGTGGTTCCCTTTCCTCCTGGAGTCAGGTCCTGGTCCCACACAGGGGAACCACCAACCTTAGTTGGGAGAGACTTGGAAGGATATACAAAATATGGGAGACTCAGACTATACACACACAGTGAGCAACACGTGCATAGCTGCAGCACCAACTAAGAGAGTTCCAGAAAAGCAAACTATATCTTAAAACTGTCAGAGGCACAGGCAGATGGTGGATAGCCTGACCAAGAAAGACATTGTACCTTTTGGAGGAGATGGAGTGTGGAAAACTGGCCCAGGGCTCTGTGCTGCAGGGTGGAGGCTACATAGGGATTCTTTTCAAAGAAGAGCTGAGGCAAGATTTGTAGGGACTCTGTACTCCTGCATGCCCTCAGCGGCTCTGCCAACAAAGAAACCAGAGTGGAAGCCCAGTTTGATCCCACTGAGTCCAGCTACACAGAAGTACAGAAAGTGTCACCCTGAAGGGAATGTGGGACCTAACCCAGCACAGCTGGCAAGCAAGGACACTGCAGATTGGAGAGTTTGGGCCTGAGTCTCCTGTGAGAGCAGCAGGCTGGGGAATGGACAGTTAGAAGCTAAGGCCTGAATGCCTGAGATTCATTGCAGCCAGGTAGGTCCCCTTCCAGGCAGGTATACCCAACCCCAGCCAGGGAGGTTGCAAGGCTCTGCAGATCAGTGAGGCCAGGCTCAGGGGACTCCTGCTTGGTGCATATCCAAAGAACAAAGAATAAGAAGCTCTGAAAAGGCCCTTTCTGAATGTCTAGCAGACACTATGATCTACACCGGCTCATCGGGCTCTTCTCCACCTAAGCCAGCAGTGCAAAGTGATTAGAACTGGTGCAATAAGGGGTATTCAGGGCCCCATCCAGCTACAGCTCATTCAGAGCTACCATCATTGCCAGGAAAGAGCTGCTACTTTAATACAGTTTGGCCTCTTACAGGAAACAGACAGCTAATTCATCAGAAACTATAGATTATTACAAATAATCTGGGATAGACCAAGACATGTGGTGTGTGTGTGAGGAGGGCACTTTCACCATCTTCCCTGAAGACTGAACAGTACCCCCTGGGGGTGACCCAAATATTCCATTTCCCCAATTGCACCACTGTCCCTTCTGGAGACAGGTGGAGGTGGTACAAGCAGAGAGCTCTTGGACATTAGACGAACCACTCCTGGACTTTGTGCAGATTGAAAATGGGTAGGACAGACAGTGAGGACCAGTCAAGCCTGAGGAGATAACCACAGACTGGATTGCTTATAGTCTTGAACAGGCTGCTTAGAGCTAGACTAGAATACCATCCAACATTACCAGAGGAAGACCCAGAAAGAGAATTAAAATGGCAAACAACGAACTCCACAGAGACGAATTCCATCACCTCCTTCATTATTTGCATTATTTTTCTCCTACATAGCTTTTAAACATTTTTTTAAGTTTGTTTCTATCATTTCAAAAAAAAAAATTAATTCTAGTTTATTTCAAGTCTCATATTTTACTCCTTCTATTATCCCATTTTGTCTTTTTCCTCTTTTTATTTTTGTTTCAATTTATATTTTTCCCTTTCTACATCTTGTTTCTATTCCAATGTCTTACTATTGTACCTCCCTCCAGCCTCTCAAAACTATTTTTCTTTATATTACTCATCTTATACATTTTCCCTTTCTTAAAATATGCTATTCTCTGTCCACCTTTATTAATCATTGCTCATTGGTTGTTGATATCATTTTTGTTACATTTCTTCATTGTTACTCTTAGATATTCACTATTTTTGTATTTCAGATTTCAATTGTTATTGTTCCCCTCTCACACTCCATTTTTCTTTCTTATTGTCCTTTCTTTTGTTTTGTTTTATTTTATACTTTAATTTTTCTTCTTTTAGTCTAATGTCATTCCTCACTCTTATTATTTATTTTCTATTCATTCTCTCAAAACCACTTTCTTTCCTTTAGACACCTCATAATCATTTTTCTTTCTTTTTTCTTTTTATTCCCTTTCCACTTCTATTAATCTTTGCTCACTTGTTGTTGATAGAGACATAATGAATGCTTTTCTTCAATTTTACCTATTTCTTCATTATTTAAAAACTTTTTAAGCATCTTGTTACACTCTCCCCTTTTTACTTCATTTTGTCTTCTGCCTCAATTTTTATATTCACAATGTAAATTTTCTTTTCTTTCTTTATTTACCTTAATTCTATTCCCTACTCTTATTTTTTTCTCTTCCTTCTACCTTCTCAAAATAATTTTTCTTTCTGTTAGTCACTTTATATTTGTTTTTCCTTTCACCTTTATTAATATTTGCTCATTTGTTGTTGATAGTGTGGTTGTGGGTGGGTATTACTTTTGTAGCTCTGGGTTTTGTTTGTGGGTTGTTTTGTTTGTCCTGGCAGCACCTAGACATCAGTGTACATGGCATGGTAAGTAATGTAATTGTCAGTCAGCTAGCCAGAGAGGAAATCCCACCAAAGAATGACTCAATAGTAACCAGAACCCAATTACAACAACACATCCACATAAATGGCATAAGTGATATCCTGAGAGTATCCAGTTCAGTAGATCAAAAAGAAGGCACCTCTGAGTTCCACAGGTCTCCTACCACAGATAGCCATCCATGAAGACAGAGTCAAAGCACATCTAACAAAAACAGTCACCTAAAACAGAGGCAAAGAAACAAACTCCATTTGAAAGGAAAGGAGAAATCCACAGAAAGAGTATTAAAGGCAATTAAAGCAAGAAATCTATTATACATAAAGTTCAAAATTATGGTTATAAGGATGCTCAAGGGACTCAATGAGAACCAAAAGAAACTCTATGGAAGCTATAAGGAACTTACTGGTAACTAGATCAGTGGGGGAAAAGGACATAGAAAATATGAATAAGACCCAACAGAAAGTGAATAAAACAATATTCAAAATGAAGACTCCACTAGAAAGAATTAAAAGCAGGCTAGATGAAGTAGAGAATCACTTCTGCAAATTTGAAGACAAGGAAGAAAAATATACCAAAACAGAGCAACAGACTCAGAAAGAACAAATATAGTTTAAAGGAGCTGCAGGACAAGTGAAACAATATTCATATCACAGGGTTACCAAAGGAGAAGAAAATGGCAAGGGAAAGAAAACCTATTTGAAAAAGTAATGACAGAAAACTTCCATAACTTAGTGGGGGAAAATGTCACACAAGTCCAAGAAGCACAGAGGGTCCCAAATAAGATGAACCCCAAGAGGCCCACACCAGGACACATCATAATTAAAATGGTAAAATTTGAAGACAGAGAATCTTAAAGGCAGCAAGGGAGAAAAAACTAATAACATACAAGGGAACTTCAATAGGTTATCAGCTGATTTATAAACAGAAGCACTACAAGTCAGAAGGGAATGACACTAGATATTTCTACTAACAAAAAGCAAAAGCCTGCACCAAAGATCACTTTACCCAGCAAGATTTTCATTTAAAATGGAAGGTGAAATAAGGAACTTTCCAGACAAAAAAGAGAAAGACTAAAAGAGTATATCTCCAGCAAACCAGCATTACAAGAGATGCTAAAGGGACTGCTTTTAGAAGATGAAGAAAAAGAGGGAGGAACACAGGTACAAAGGGAAAAAATGGTATTTAATAAGTATCTATCAAAAGACAGATTAGCTGAATGGATACAAAAACACAACTCACATATATGGTGTCTATAAGAGACCCACTTCAGAACAAAAGATATTGATAGACTGAAAGACAAGGTATAGGAAAAATATTCCAAGCAGATTGATATGATAATGAAGGATTGGGTAACAATACTTATATCAGACAAACTAGAATTCAAAACAAAAGCCATATTAAGAGACAAAGGAGGTAATTACATAATACTTAATGGAGTAGTATAACAGGAAGATATATCCTTGTAAAAATATATGCACCCAAAAATGTAAGTCCTGTCAGATCAAGCCAGTTTTAAAATAGACAAACAAGATGTACTATCTTTAAGAAATATAACAGTTTATAGTCTCTGAATAAGTTTATAGTCTTAGCATTTTTTAGTCATAAATTCAAAGTTCCCAAAAGCTACTGTACTTATTTTTAAAGGGAGTGAGATTTAATGACATAATTTCACATTTAATATAAATTTGTATAACCTTTAAATAATCAAATTTTCTTTCTTTTTTCACCAAACTCTGTTATTGAGAGTTTTCCTTTTGGCAATGGGAAAAATGGACTCATTAAAAGTGAGGAACCTACCTGGCTGTATGGCTCAGTGGATTGGTGCCAACCTGCAAACCCATAGGTCACTGGTTCAATTCCCCAGTCAAGGCACATAATCAGATTGCAAGCCAGGTCCTTAGCTAGTGGCAGGTGAAAGGCAACCATACATTAATGCTTCTCTCCCTTTATTCCTTTCTGCCCTTCTCTCTGAAAATAATAAATAAAATATTAAAAACAAAACAAAAACAAACAAATAAAAAACAAATGTGAGTAACCCCCAAGGGTCTGTTACAATGGCAATACAGTAATCATAAGAGATTTTAACACCTCATTGTCATGAATGGATAAATCCTCCTAATAAATAACAAGAATATTGTTAATGACACTCTAGGTCAAATGGGCATAATTTATATACACAGAACTTGCATTCTAAAGAAGCAAAATATACATTCATTTCAAACACACAAGGAAAATTTTCAAAAAGAGACCACATGTTAAAACACAAATAAGCCTCAACAAATTCAAGAGCATCTTCCCACACCATGATGGCTTGAAACTATAAACCAAACTAAAGGAAAAAACCAAAGCAACTTAAAGATTCAATGCAATCCCTATTAAAATACTAACAGCATATTTCAGATCTAGAAAAAATATTTCATAATTTTATATGGAACCAAAAAAGACTCCAAATTGCTTTAACAATCTTGAGAAAGAACAACAAAGTTGGAAGGATCGTGATACCTGATATCAAATTACACTATAAGGCTACTTATAAGGAAAACAATGTGTTACTGGCATAAGAATAGACACATAGATCAATGAGCATAATAGAGAGCCCAAAAATTAACCAATGTGTCTATGGTCAATTAATATTTGACAAAGGGGATATGAATATGGAGTAAAAATAGCTTCTTCAATAAATGGTGTTGGGAGAATTGGACTGCTACATGCAAAAAAAAAAAAAATAATAATAAGAGAAGGGAAGGAAGGAAGGAAGGAAGAAAGAAAGAAAGAAAGAAACTAGGCAACCAATTTATACTTGAGTAAACTCCAAATGGTAAAAACTTAAATACATTTTTTTAACTCAAAATTGTTTTCACTTTTATTTATTTATTTATTTTTTAAGATTTTATTACTTTTCAGAGAGAGGAGAAAGGAGAGAGGAAGAGAGGGAGAGAAACGTCAATGTATGTATGATCGTCTTTTACCTGCCTCCAGCTACAGACCTGGCTGGAGACCTGGCTTGCAACCTAATCATGTTGCCCTGGCTGGGAATCAAACTAAATATAACTTTTGATGTCATAAAAGCCCAAGAGGAAGACTGGCAGTAAAATTTTAGATATCCATGTAGCAGTATTTTTGCAGATATATCTCTTAAGGCAAAGGAAATAAAAGAAAAAATAACCCAATGGGACAACATGGAACAAGAAAGCTCCTGCACAGCTAAAGAAACCAACATCAAAAAAAAAAAAAAAAAAAAGTGGGGGGTGAGTTCCAACAAAATCACAGAGGAGTAAGTGGATCTACACCAATCTCCTCCCAGGTCACATATGGAATTACTTTTTTGGAGAAAAAGTCAGCTGGAATTACCAACAGGACACCAACTGGAAAGAAGTCCTATAACCACGACCAGAACAGAAGAGGACACTTCATCACAACATGACCGGTAGGAATCATGGAAATGCAAGAGGGCTGGCTGGGCCCCCACTGGAGGCAGCAGCTGAAGAAAGAGAACTGGGGGATCAACCTGAAATAGGTGGGTTCTGGTCCCCCAGCTGGGTGTCCCAGCCTACAACAACATGGCAGAGAGTAGAGCATCAACCATCTGAGAATGCAGAAAGCTGTGGAGTTTGCTGGCCTGAGAGAGCATTGGAGACAGAGAACTACTAGGGTGACCATAGTGAAAATACATTGGCATCCACCTACCCTGGGCTCCAGCAGAGGGAGGGTAGAGAGGACTAGAGACAGATGGGGAGAGTTCGTGGTGGTGCCTTGGAGGAGAGAAGTGGGGAAGTGGCTGTGGGGATCCCGGTGCTGACTCACTGCCCACACCTTGGGCAGACTGCACTGCGCCAAGCAGCTTCTGTATGAGGGGTCCTCATAGCCATGCCCAAGTCCTGCCCAGTGGTGCCTGAGCCTGGTTCCTGATCACAATTCTTTGATTTACATCTAAATAAACCTCTCCTGTCCTGCCCTGTCTGAGCATAGATACAATAGTTGGCACCTGAAAAAGTTTTTCTCACTCAGCAGCTCCTGGGCCTAGTGGCTGAGTACAAACTCTGTGACTTAGAACTGGGTCAAATAGTTAGCCACACACAGTGGAAACTGAGCCTGGTGGTTGATTGTGGGTTCACTGGTTCACAATTGAGTTGGTTTGTGCAGTCTACTGATCTCTGGACCTGATGGCTGATCACGAACTCATTGGATTATAACTGAATCTTTCAGTCTAGGCCAGTGGCCCCTTAGCCTGGCATCTGACCACAGATTAATTGGATTACAATAGAATCTTTCAGTCCAGCCCAGCACCACCTGAATCTGGTGGCTAATCACAGATTCATTGGATTAAAATTGTACCTTGCTGTCTTGCCCAGCAGCTCCTGAGCCTTGAGGCTAATCACAGATTAATTGATTTACATCTGAATCTATCCCACCAAACTGCACCAGAGCTGGTGGCTGATCCATTGGATTACAATTGAACCTCTGTCTAGCTCAGCAGGGCCTGAGCTTGGTGGCTGGTTTATTGATTTACAACTGAATTGGTCTGTCACCCCAAGCAGCATCTGAGCCTGGTGGATCACAGATAGATAGGATTACAACTGCATCAATCCTTCCAGCCTAGCAGTTCTTTAGCCTGGCAGCTGACCACAGTCTGATTGAATTACAAAGCAACCTTAAAAATGTGGAGTGAAAGAAACAGTCCATCACCCAAAGGAAAGGAGGAATCCCCAGAAAGATCACTAAATGAAACAGAGGCAAGCATGCTTAAATTGTATTGTTATTTTGTGTAATTATAAGCACCTCCTAGATTTCCCATGGTTCTGAAGATAAGTGGACTAGCTTCCCTTGGCCAGAAAGAAATTGAGTACTATTTGGAGAAAGTCAAAAGATTGACCTCTATTATAAGGTTTGTGTCAGTGCTAGTCTTCCACATATTCAGAATTATTCTGCATCTGTAAAATCAACCTCCTGAGGAAATAATAAAACAAAAAAAAAAAGTAGTTTAAATTTTGGTTTATTATTTTTTTTCTTTTTAAAAAGATTTTTATTATTTTTAGAGAGAGGGGAAGGGAGAGAGGCAGAGAGGGAGAGGCACATCAATGTATGGTTGCCTTTCATCTGCCTCCAGCTACAGCCATGGCTGGAGGCATGGCTTGCAACCTGGTCATGTGTCCTGGCTGGGAATCGAACCAGCAAACTTTGGGTTTGCAGGCTGGTGCCTTATCCACTGTGCCACCAGCCAGGGCTCTTTTATTATTTTTAAGACAAATTTATTTTCTCACTAAAGAATTCAATGTGGTTTAGGTCAATAATTGATTGGAGTAAATTCTAGGTAATAAAATCTGGAACAAAGAAAATAAGGAATATCTCCTTTTAAGAAACTTAAACCATGGAGAGAACAGAAGAGGATGCTTCATCACAAAGTTACTTGTAGGAATTGTTGAAATGAGAGAGGGCTGGCTGGTCTCCCACCCTTGGCAGCAGTTGAAGAGATGGAGCCAGGAGCTCCACCTGAGAAGTGTGGGTTCTAACCTTCTAACTGGGCTTCCCAGCCTACAGCAACACAGTTGAAAGTCAAGTAGCATCCAGCTGTGAAAAGCAAAAATGTCAAGGGATTTGCTAAAGTCTGAGAGTGCTACAGGTAGAATTACTAAAGTGGCCACAAATGACAATAACCAGTTACACTGGGCTCCAGCAGAGGGAGGGCAGAGTGGGCTAGAGACACTTATGGAGAGTTTGGAGCAGTGACTTGGAGAAGAGAAATGAGGTAGTGGCCAAACAGGTTCCAGTGCTAACTCATTCCTCACCCTGAAAGCAGACTACCCTATGCCAAACTGCGGTCACTTGATGGGACATTATAGCCTCCCACACTGGAATCAATCTGCACCACCCAGCAGTACCTGAGCCTGGTGCCTGATCACAGGCCCCTTGAGTTAGTACTGAATCAATCTGTACTTCCCAGAAGCCTCTGAGCCTGGTGGCTGATCACAGATTTATTGATTTACAAAAGAATTAATCTGTCTCACCCAGCAGCACCTGAGCCTGGCGGCTGACCACAGATTCATTGGATTACAATTGAATTAATTGGCCTTCCCTAAGATGGTACCTAAAGTGACCACTGATCACAGATTCATTGGATTACAACTGAATGAATCTGTCTCATCATGTGGTGCCTGAGCCTGGTGGCTGATCACAGATTGATTGGATAGCAGCTTAATTAGTTGGTCCTCCATGGACATAGACAACAGGTGGGATTGACTTTGGGGGGTAATGGGTGGGTGGGGAGGGGGACAGAGAGGAGCAAAAAGGGGATGGCCATAATACAACAACAATGAAATTCAAAAAAAATTTAATTGGCCCTGCCCAGTGGTGTCTAAGATGACCATTGACCACAAATTGATTGGTTTACAGAAGACCTAATCAGCCCTACAACTTATAGCTGAGCAAAGATCAATTGGATTAAAAACTGAAGGGCACAAAGACAATAGCTCTTTGGTTGGCTCCAACAGGCTAACTAAGCCCAGACTATGGAATGACCTGACATCATCAGAGGTGGATCCAGGAAGTAAAGAAAGTGCACTTCTAATGGCAAAGTCACACCACAAAGACAGAAACTCAAAAAAGTCCAACCTAAAAGCAAAAGCAAACAAGAAGAGACACCTAAGAATGGGAAGAGAAAAAAAACACACACACACACAAAACAGTTCATAATCTAAAGGGAAAGAGGAATCCCCAGAAAGATCACTAAATGAAATAAGGCAAACAAACTATCAGGTATGG
Organism: Noctilio leporinus; assembly: GCA_004026585.1. Lineage (NCBI taxonomy): Eukaryota > Metazoa > Chordata > Mammalia > Chiroptera > Noctilionidae > Noctilio > Noctilio leporinus. The sequence goes on along the minus strand of PVIW01006878.1, from coordinate 40,879 downwards.
AATTCAAAATAATGATGATAGCCCTGGCTGGCATGTCTCAGTGGATTGGCACTGGCCTACAAACCCAAAGACTGTGGGTTCAACTCCCTAGTCAGAGCACATAACCAGGTTGCAAGGCAGGTCTTCAGCCAGGTCCTTAGCTGGAGGCAGGATGAAAGGCAACCATTCGTTGATGCTTCTCTCCCTTTCTATCACCCTCTCTGACTTTTTCTCTGAAAATAATGAATAAAGTCTTTTAAAAAAAAAAAAAACAAACCCAAAGATGATAGAGAAGCTCAATGAGCTCAGTGAGCTCAAACTTCAAACAACTCCAGAGGAACTACAAACAACTACATGTAAGCTATAAGGAACTTACTAAGGACTACACCCACATTAAAAAGGACATAGAAACTATCAATAAAAGCTAGGAGTAAATGAAAAATACAATTTCCAAATTGAAGGATACAGTAGAAGGAATCAACAGCTGGCTAGAGGAAGCAGAGGATTGGATCAGTGAGCTTGAGGACAATGTAGAAAAAACTCCTAGATAGTGAAGAAAAAAAAAAAAAAAAAGACTGAAAAATAATAAAGAGGTTTTAAGAGAGCTGCAAGACAACATGAAATGTAATAATATCTGTATCATAGGGATACAAGAAAGAAAAGAAGAGAAGCAAGAGTTAGAAAACCTGTTTGAAAAGGTAATGATAGAAAACTTTTCTAACTTATGGAGAGAAAAAGTCATGCAAGTACAGAAGGCCCCAGTAAAGATGAACCCAACAGGCCCACTTGGAGATACATCATAATTAAAATGGTAAATTTCAAAGACAAGGAGAGAACCCTAAAAGCAGCAAGAGAGAAACAGCTAATAATGTACAAGGGGCTCCAATAAGATTATCAGTTGATTTCTCAACAGAAATAATACAGGCCAGAAGGGAATGGCAAAAAATGTTGAAAGTAATAAAAAAGAAGGGCCTACAACTAAGACTACTCTATTCAGCAAGGTTCTCATTCAAAATGAAGGTGAGATAAGGAATTTCCCAGACAAAAGAAGGCTAAAAGACTACAGCTCCACCAAACCAGCATTGCAAGAGATGCTAAAGGGTTTGATTTAAACAGATAAAGAAATAGAGACAGAGAGGAACACAGGTACAAAGGAGAAAAATGCCCATGAATAAGTACCTATCAATAATAACCTTAAATACAAATGTATTAAATGCACCAATTAAAAGACATAGGGTAGCTGAATGGATAAGAAAGCATGACCCACATATATGCTGTTTACAAGAAACCCACCTCAGAACAAAATGTCAGTACAGATTGAAAGTGAAGAGATGGAAAGAATATTTCAAGTGAAGGGACGTAAGAAAAGGTTGGGGTAGCAATACTTATATTAGACAAAATAGATTTTATAACAGTCATAAAAAGAAACAAAGAAAGATATTTCATAATACTTAGGGGACAATCCATCAAGAAGACATAACTCTTGTAAACATATATGCACTTAACATAGGAGTACCCAAATATATAAGACAAGTCTTGAAGGTCTTCAAGTTTCTTGAGATCTAAAGTTAGATTTTTCACTTGACCTTTTTTTTTTTTTTTTTGAGATAGGCTTGTAACATTATGCCTTTTCTTCTTAGGACTTTGAGATAGGCTTGTAATGTTAGGACTTTTCTTCTTTCCCTGTGTTCCACACATTTTGGGTTATTGTGATCTAATTTTCATTTGTTTGATGGTATCATCCTTGATCTAACTGTTGGCCCATTCATTGTTTAATTACTTGATTTAGCTTACATTATTTGTTTATATTTCAGTGTTCTCCTTGTGATTAATTTCTAGTTTAATAGCATTGTGGTAAGGGATATCTGATATGATTTCAAGCTTCTTAAATTTATTGAGATTGTCTTTATGTCTTAACCATGACTGACTGGCCTTTACCAGCACCACATCTGGAAGAGAGTCAATTAAAGTCTCAGAGCTCCTGGGTTCTGCTTTGGCCTGCCAGCTTTCTATTAGTCTTAGTTTCTGAAATAACCTCAAGCTGTACTTAGCAGCCAGGTTTAAGCTCCACAAGATGATTCCTGATGAGGCTATTGCTTTTCTTCAGACTAATGTCACTTTTAGGGGACTGTCCTGCCTGAGAATTATGGCTTCTGAAGTATGGTCTTGGTGGCAGAACGTTCAGCTCTCTCCCCAGAGCCACCAACCCAAGACTCTTCTCATGTGTCTCTAATCCACCCTGCCTTCTCTTTGTCCACAACTAGAGTAAGTGGCTGCAAAATCTTTTTGTGCATTGGCCCTTGAAGAGACTCTGTGTCTCTAGACATATCTCCCTGGTGGACCAAAACCCCATACTTTTTACAGCCAGATGTTATGTAAGTTCCTTTCTGGTTATAATATTATGTGCTGGGGAAAGCAGATTGGGTTTATATCACACAATTCTCAGGGGAACCCCCACCACCACTGAAATATTCCTCCAGCACTTTATCTGCAGTGTATAGGAGCTAATCCCAGCTAGGACTTTCACAACCTTGCACTCCCCGCCAGTCTCATTATGGTGATGTGGTTATTTTGTAAATTCTTGGTTATAAGACTCTTTTCCAGCTAGTTTTCAGTTGGTTATTCAAGAACACTTTCTGTAATTTAGTTGTAATTCTAGTTTGGTCCTGGGAAGAGGTTAGTGTACCTTCCACCTACTCTGCTGCCATCTTGGATCTCTGTATATATTTTAATTACAATAGCATGTGCTTTAAATACTAATTGTGGAAAAGACTGTACGTAATTTATGTTGAAGGACTCCTGAGAACTCAGCTCTGGACAGCTTTTGCTATTAATATGCTTGGAACACATGAGATATGATCAAAAGGATAGTCATAATACTATTTTTAAGAGACTGGCTTTATTATAAGCCAAGAAATCTTTGTATGTATTAAAACACTGTTATTAGCATTTTTCTACATAATCCTTTAACATTTATAGGGTGCACATGATCAATTGGCAATAATTTTGCATCTCCATATTTCACATACTTCTTATTAACTTTGAAAAACTATGTTTCTAAGGTTATAATTTACATCATTGTTTCAGATATAAAGTATGAAATTATGAGAGCAACTGTCATTTTGAAGGAATACCATGTTAGGGCAACCATAGTTTCTGGACTGCATGTAGGAGGAACTGCTAAAGAAATTGTGGACTTCAATAAAATCCCTTTACATACAGTTTACAACATGAGAAAGATGTATGATGCTGATCCTGATGTTGCCACACCAAGGAAAATGCATAAGCTACCCAAGGATCACACAAGTCCAGATATTGTACACAGAATCTAAGAGATCATCAATGAAAATCCAAAATGCTTACTTTGGCATTTTGAGAGAAGTGGATATACCATGGATGAAACAAGTTGCAAATGGACGTCATTTTATCTTTCAACAAGATGATGCACCAGCACATAATGCCAAAAAGGTGCAAGAATTTCTGTGTCAATGTTTCTGAATTCTGGCCTAAGGAAATCTGGCTTTCTAGTTCACCATATGCAAATCCTTTAGGCTATATGCATGCAGCATTTGTGAGAGAGAAGTTAATAAACAACTTCATTCCAATAAAGAGGCTATTAAAGCTAAGATTGAAAACATTATGTTGTCCATGGACAAAGAAAAGTTCATGAAAGTGTGCTCAAGATTGTGAAGTCAAATAGAGTCTATCATTGCAGCAAATGGAAATGTTTTGATAATTTAAAAAATAATGACTCCATTTACATATTTACATATAAGCCAATTGAATAACAATTCTTTTATTTTTGGAAAAATATATGAATAAATTACCAGCACAGAGCAAAACCCTATGTTTAGTAATAGACATGTATATTCATAAACAATGTATGAAATGTTCCATAGTATTTTTGTGAAATTGGTAATATCTGTTAAGTGAAAATGAAGCCTGCAATAGATAAAATAATTATTTATATATGTTTTTCACTGTTTATTTTATGTCCATATCCATTGGTCATTTATACTAGTTACTTGATTAAACTCTTCCCCCCTTTCCCCTTTTCTTCCCCTTACCCTCCCTTCTGCACACTGTTGGTATGTTCCTTATTCCCATGCCTCTGGTTCCATTTTACTCATTTGTTTGTTTTGTTCATTAGTTTCCTATATTAGGTGAGGTCATATGTATTTGTTTTTCATCACCTGGTTTATTTCACTAAGCATATTCTCCAGTTCCATCCATGCTGTCACAAAAGGTATGATTTCCTTCTTTCTTTCTGCAGCATAATATTCCATTGTATATGTCTACCACATTTTTTAATCTATTCATACACTGATGGGCACATAGGCTATTTCCAGCACTCGGCTATTGTAAATATTGCTACTATGAACATAGGGCTGTATAGATTTTCTGAATTGATGTTTCAGGATTCTTTGGGTATAATCCTAGCAATGGAATATCTGGAACGAAAGACAGTTCCATTTTTAGTTTTTCAAGGAAATTCCATACTGTTTTCCATAGTGGCTATGCAGTCTTCATTCCCTCCAATAGTGCACTAGGGTTCTCTTTTCTTCACATCCTTACCAGGACTTGTTTGTTGATCTGTGAATGGTGGTCATTTTGAACAGTTGTGAGGTGGTATCACATTGTGGTTTTAATTTGCATATTTCTGATGGCTAGTGATGTTGAGCATTCTTTCATGTACCTCTGGGCACTGTGTCCTCTTCAAAGAAATACCTGTTCTGGTTCTTTGCCCATCTTTAATTTGGTTGTCTACCTTACTGGTATTGAGTCATTTAAGTTCTTTAAATATTTTGGAGATCAAACCCTTGTCTGAGGTGTCATTGGCAAATGTGTTTTACCATACAGTTGGTTCCCTTTGAATTTTGCTGGTATTTTCTTTAGCTGAGCCAAAACTTTTCAGTTTGATGTAACCCTGTTTGTTTATTTGTTCCTTTATTTTCCTTGCTTTAGGAGATATATTGGTAAAAACATTGCTGTGTGGGATATCTGAATCTTACTGCCTATGTTTTCCTCTAGGTCTTTGATGGTGGCACAGCCTATGTTTAAGTCCTTTATCCATCTTGAATTTATTCTGTTGTATGGTGTAAGTTGGTGGTCTAGTTTATTTTTTTTGCATGTTCCTGTCCAGTTCTCCCAACATCACTTGTGGAAGAGGATATTTTCACTCCAGTTTATGCTCTTTCCCCTTCTATTGAATATTAATTGATCATAGAGACTTGGGTTTATTTCTGAGCTCTCTATTTTGTTCCATTGATTTATACGCCTATTCTTAATCTAGTACCAGACTATTTTGGTTACAATTACCTTGTAATATGATTTGATATTCAGTATTGTGATTCCTCATATTTTTTTCTCTCTCAAGATTAATGTGGCTATTCATTGCTTTTGGCTCCATTTAAATTTTTGAAGTATTTTTTCTAGATAAGTGAAATATGTCCTTGGTGTTTTAATAGGGATTGAGCTAAATCTATAAATTGCTTTGGGTATAATAAATATTTTAAAGATATTAATTCTTCCCAACCATGAACATGATATATTCTTCCATTTATTTGCATCTTCCTAATTTCTTCCTTCAGTATTCTGTTGTTTTCTAAGTACAGGTCTTACAAGTCTTTTACTTCCTCAGTTACATTTATTTCTGGATACTTTATTTTTCTTGTTACTATAGAAAATGGGATTTTTTTTTCTAATTTCTACCTCTGATGTTTCATTGCTGATGTGCAAAAATACATTCAATTTCTGGATATTGACTTTGTATTCAGCTATTTTGCCAAAATCACTTATTAGGTCAAGTATTTCCAAATTAATTTATTATTGTATTACATTTATCCCATTTTTACCCCATTGCTCTCCACCACCCCACCTACCCATTCCCAATCCCCACAGTCAAAACCTACATGTTGTCCATATAGTTTTTTGTTGGAATATAGATTTTCTATATACAATATCATGTCATCTGCAAATAACATTTTTACTTCATCCTTTCCAATTTATAGGCATTTGGTTCCTTTTTCTGGCCTGATCACTGTGGTTAGAACTTCCAAAACAATGTTAAATAGAATTGGAGAGAGAGGACACACATGTCTTGTTCCTGATCTTAAAGGTAAAGCTTTAAGTTTTGTTTTGTTTTTTTCTATTGAGTATGATGTTGGCTGCAGTTTTCTCATACATGACCTTTATTATATTGAGGTACACTCCCTCTATTTCCACTTTGCTGAGTGTTTTTATTGTAAATGTGTATTGTTCTTTATCAAATGCTTTTTTGGCATCTATTGATATGATCATATGGTTTTGTCTTTCATTTTGTTTATCTGGTGTATTACAATTATTAATTTGCCAATGTTGTACCACCCATATTCCCTAGGATGAATCCCACTTGATCATGGTGTATGATCTTTTTAATGAATTGCTGGCCAATATTTTGTTGAGGATTTTGGCATCTATGTTAATCAGAGATATTAACCCCGTAGTTTTCTTTCTTTGTTGTGTCTTGACCTGGTTTTGTGATTACAATAATACTGGCCTCATAGAAAGAGTTTCCAAGAATCTTCCATCTTCTTGGATATTTTTAAAATAGGTTGAGAAGGATAGAAATCAGTTCTTCCCTAAATGTTTGGTAAAGTTCACCTGTGTAGCCTTCCAGTCCAGGGTTTTTGTGTTCTGGGGATTTTCTGATTACTGCTTCAATTTCCCTGGTTATCAGTCTACTCAGACTTTTTGCTTCTTCTTGATTTAGTTTTGGAAGATTATATGTTTCCAGAAATACATCCATTTCATCCCGGTTGTCAAATTTTTTGTCATATAATTGTTCATGGTAATTTCTTACAGTCCTCTGTATTTCTGTGATTTCATCTCTTTTGTTTCTGATTTTATTGATTTGGGTCCTCTCCTACCATTTTTCTTGATGAGTCTGGTTAAAAGCTTGTGGATTTTATTTATCTTTTCAAAGAACCAACTTCTGGATTTATTGATCCTGTGAATTGTTCTTTTACTCTCTTTGTCATTGAATTCTGGTCTGATCTAGAATATTTCCTTTGCTCTGGGCTTTGTTTTTTGTTGTTCCTCTAATTCTTCTAAATGTCGTGATAGATTATTTATTTGGGATTCCATTCTAACCTTTTAAGGCAGTCTTGTACTGCTATGTACTTCCCTCTCAGGACTGCCTTTGCTGTGTCCATTGGTTTTAGGCTGTTGTGTATTTATTTTTATTTATTTCCAGAAACTTTAAAATTTTTCCTTTATCTTATTGTAAGCCCATTCATTATTTAATAGCATTTTATTATCTTCATGAATTTAAATATTTTTTTTTAAATTTCCCTAAGATTGATTTCTAGCTTCAAGCCATTGTGATCTAAGAAGATGCTTGATATAATTTAAGCATTTTTGTTGAGACTTATTTCTTGTTCTACCATGTGGTCCTTCTTTGAGAATGTTCCATATGCATTTGAAAAGTGTGTGCAAAGCCTAGCTGGTGGCACAGTGGATAAGGTGCCAGCCTGTGAACCCAAAGGTCCCTGGTTTGATTCACCAACCAGGGCACATAATGAGGTTGCAAGCCAGGTCTCCAGCCAGGTCCGTAGCTGGAGGCAGGTGAAAAAGGCAACCATACATTGATGTCTGTCTCCCTCTCTGCCTCTCTCCCTTCCCCTCTCTCTAAAAATAATAAAATAAAAATACCTAAAAAAAAGAAAGAAAGAAAAGAATTGTGCATTTTGCACCCTTGAGGTGAAAAGTTCTGTATACCATATATCAGTTAAGTCTATTTGATTTAGAGTGTTCTTCAATGCCACAATATCCTTGGTGTTTCTTTGCTTGGAAGATCTGTCCATTGTTGGCAATGATGTGTTAAACTTTTTTACTATGACTGTTGCTGTCAATTTCTTGCTTGAATTCCTCCAAAATTATTCTTATATACTTAGATGCTTCTATATTGGGCACATATATATTTACAGTGGTTCTATCTTCTTGATTACTTGTTCCCTTAAGTTTTATGAAATATCCTTCTTTGTTTCTTTTAACAGACTTCTTTGTAAAAATCTGTTTTGTTTGATATAACTATTGCTACCCCAGCTTTTATTATTTTTAAATTAATTTATTGTTGTAGTATTACATTTATCCCATTTTTCCCTAATTGCTCTCCCCTGCCCCACCCTCCACAAGCCCTCTTCCACAGTCAGTCCCCATATGTTAACCATGCCCCTGGCCTATTTATACTAGTTCCTTGACTAAACTGCTCCCCTTCTTTGCTTCTTTCTTCCTCTCCCCTCTCACCTCTGCACACTGTCAATCTCTTCCTTGTTCCCATGCCTCTGGTTATATTTTGGTTGTTCATTTTGTTCATTAGTCCCTGTATTGAGTGAGGTCATATGGTATTTATCTTTCACTGACTGGCTTATTTCACTAAGCATAATACTCCTCAGTTCCATCCATGCTGTTGCAAAAGGTAGAAGTTCCTTCTTTCTTTCTGGTGTGTAGTATTCCTTTGTGTAAATGTACCAACGTTTTTTGATCCAATCATCCATTGATGGGCACTTAGGCTGTTTCCAGCACCTGGCTATTGTACATAGTTCTGCTATGAATGTAGGGGTGTATAGGTTCTTTTCAATTGGCCTTTCAGGGTTCTTCATGTATAATTCTAATAGTGAACTCCCTGGATCAAAAGGCAGTTCCATTTTTAGTTTTTTTGAGGCAATTCCATACTATTTTCCACAGTGACTGCACCAGTCTGCATTCCCACCAACAATGCACAAGAGTTCCCTTTCCCCACATTCTCACCAGCATTTGTTTGTTGCTTTGCTAATGATGGCCTTTCTGACAGGTGTGAGGTGATATCTCATTGTAGTTTTAATTTGCATCTCTCTGATGGCTGGTGATGTTGAGTATTATTTCTTATGCCTATGGGCCCTTTGTATGTCCTCCTCAGAGAAGTGTCTGTTCAGGTCCTTTGCCCATTTTTCAGTTGGGCTATCTGTCTCTCTGAGTCATATTAGTTCTTTATATATCTTAAAGATCAAACCCTTGTCTGAGGTATCATTGGCAAATATTTTTTCCCATATAGTTGGTTCCCTTTTCATTTTGCTGATATTTGTCTGTTTGCTTGAAATATCTTTTTCCATCCTTTCACTTTCAGTCTGTGTAAATATTTTGTACAGGTGGGTCTCCTGTAGAGAATGTGTATGTGGGTCATGATTTTTTTTTTAAATAAATTCTTATGATTGATTTTTGATTGGAGCATTTAATCCATTTACATTTACTGATAGATACTTGTTCCTTGCCATTTTTCCCTTTGTACCTCTGTTCCTCTCTCTCTTCACCTTCTTAAAGCAGTCCTTTTAGCATATCTTGCAATGCTGACTTTTAGCTTTCTTTGCCTGGGAAATTTCTGATTTCACCTTCCATGTTGAATTTGAGCTCTGCTGTGTACAGTAGTCTGGTTGGTAGACCTTTGCTTTTCATTTCTTGAAAATTTTTTGCCATTCCCTTCTGGCTTGTAGTGTTTCTGTTCAAAAATAAGTTGATAGCCTTATTGAATTATCTTTGAATATTATTAACCATTTTTCTCTTCCTACCTTTAAAATTCTCTCATTGTCTTTTAATTTTGCCACTTTATGGTGTGTCTTACTGTGGAACTCTTCAGGTTCATCTTCTTTGGGACCTTCTGTGCTTCCTGGTTTTATGTGATGTCTCTCCACAAATTAAGGAATTTTTCTGTCATTATTTTTTTCAAACAGAGTTTCTAGTCCTTGTACCTCTTTTTCTCCTGTTATCTCTATTATACAGATATTATATTTCATATTGTCCTATATCTGTCTTAACCTCTCTTCATTTTTTTTGTTTGTTTGTTTGTTTGTTTTAGCTTTTTTTCACTTTGTTATTCTGTCTGGGAATTTTTTACTACTTAGTCTTCCAGCTCACTAATTTAATCCTTTGCTTGATTTAGCCTGATTTTAATTCCTTATGTTGTGTTCTTCATTTCAGCAATTGTATTTTTCATTTCCTCTTGACTTTTATTGATAATTTCTATGTCCTTTTTTGTGCTGGTGTAATTTACAGTAAATTCTTCGTAGCTTCTCTAGAGTCAGTTATATTTTTCTTGGAATTCTTTGTAATTCCAATGAGTTCATTGAGCTTTTTTATAACCATTATTTTGAGCTCAAGGTTTGATAGTTTGCTTGCCTCAATTTTCATTAGTAGTCTTTCTGGAGATTCCTCCTTCCTTTTTGATTGGTGGTTGTTCCTTTATCTCCCCAGTTTGTGTGACTTCTTACTTCTTTCTGTGAATTAGCTAGGTTTGGTTTGTTTCCCTGCTATTGTGGTGTGAACTTCTGTGTTAGGAGAACTGTGGGACTCAGTGGTATAGGTCCTTTGAGTGCTTGAGTTTGATGTTCTTGTCAGCCCTTTATGCTGTTAATGTGGGTTTTCTAGTTGTGATTGGGTTTTGTTTGTTGTTGGGTTGTTCTTTGGTGGGTCCATCTCTCTGAATAGCTGATTGATCATTCTGCCCATCACATGTTGTATGCTGTTGTACCAGTTCTGTCATAATAAAAACCAAATAGCTCAGGAAACAGACCCACACCCACAAAAATAACCCCCACACACAACTGCACTGTCAACAGCAAGTAAGCCTATATTGATACAGGTGTAAAGAGATTAAGATCATTGTAAGAAAGGATAATCAAATATGAGGTGACTAACTAAGAGAAAAGTGAGTTTGCAAGGGCTGTGGGAGTAGGAATAATAAGAATGGAGAATAGAGATGAGACAGAAAAAAGTAAAATTTACCTCATAGGTATAAAAGAGGGGAATGAAGGTGAAGTGGAGTAAGAAAAGGGAAACACATAGTATTAGGTTTAAGCCTAAATTTAAAACTCAATGTGTAAGCCCAGGTTGGTGGCACAGTAGATAAGGCACCAGCCTGCGAACCCAAAAGTCCATGATTCAATTCCCCAGACAGGGCACATAATGAGGTTGCAAGCCAGGTTACTAGCCAGGTCTGTAGTTGGAGGCTGGTAAAAGGCACCCATACATTGATGTCTCTCTCCCTCTCTGCCTCTCTCCCTTCCCCTCTCTCTGAAAATAATAAATAAAGTCTTTTTTTTAATCAATGTGTACATAGTGATTTATATAAAGGGATACTAAATAACAATAAAAAATATATGCATAACAAGTAATAGGGAGAAAAGGTCCCTCCAAGCACTGTCAACAACAAATGAACTAAGATTTATATAGTTGGATTAGGGATGAGACAGAGGAGAGGATAGAGGAAAAAGGAGTGCTAAAAGTGAGTAATATAAACCAGGCTAAAATAGGAAATATTTTACATTTAAAATGAAAAATAGAAGGGGCAGGAGAAAGGCAAGATGGAGTAGGAGAGTGAAGTGATAAGATTTCATATCTGAAATATAAAAATAGTGACTGTATAGCTTGAAGAAATATATTAATAATCATCTTATCCACAACTACCTAGTAAGATTAATAAAGGGGAGGAACAAATATGGGTATTTTAAGAACAGGAAAAATAATTTAAGGTAGTTAATGACGATCACAAATAGTTTTGAAAGTCTGGAGTGGGGTGGGGAGTAATAAGAGTTCAGAATAGAAAGAAGTCAAAACCAGAGGTAGAATTTAAATCCAAGATAAAAAGAGAAGGGAAGAAGGTAAAATAGGGTAAGAAAAAAGAGGGGACAGTATATGAGGTTCGAAAGAAACTATAATCTAAAACCTGGTGACATGTTATGCTGTTGCCTGAAGAGCAATATATGACTGTTTAAAAGCTATGCAAGAGGGAGGTTTGCACCTTGTTGGCCCAAGAAACTATAGCTTTTGCTATGGGCCAGGAAGGGCCTTTTCAAAGCTATTTCTTCTTTCCCCTATGGAAATATTCCCAGCAGGATGCTTCTGCATTCAGCTCCTATCTTTCAGCTTGCTGTTCTCTTCTCACTTGTTCTGTTGGATTCTCCTCTCTGGTGAGCTCTGTGTTCTAAGTTGGACTGGGTCCAGTCCCAGCCCCTGGTCCAACTGTGCACTGTGTCCCTCTGAGTTTTTGTTTAGCAGGGCCACTCTGCCTGCACACAGGTGAGCCCTGGGTCCCTGCCCAATTTTAATTATTGCCTTGGCTCCCCTTTTACAAGAGTCTCTACATGGTCCTCTCATTGTAGCACTGGATCCTGTATGCCCTATTTTCCATGGACAGCCCCTCCTCAAAAATCACAGTCTCTCAGGGGCAGGTCTGGCCTCTGCTTTTCTTAGCTCTGTTTAATATAAAGTGTCTATCTGGATCTTTCCTGGGTGGTTTGACACCAAAGAAAGCCCTGTAGTCATTCAGTACCACAGGGCAGTGGTGGAATCCTGGCCCTGCTCCCTCTAGCACACAGTTTCTAGGGCTCTCAGTTCTCTCTGCCCTGGTAACTCACTGCTGATAATCAGCTGTCTCTACACTGCATAGCCAGAAGTGCTGGGCTGGGCAGTCAAGGTGGGTCCCTGCTTAGGAAGCACTGATTGTTGGCTTCCAGGAGCCATGTAGGTGCTTGCTTTTGGCTGCTCTTGCTCAGTCCTTGCATCTGTATTCTTGGTCACTCACTGCCTCTCTCCTTCTCTTCTCATTCTGTATTGTATTTTCACTCCAAGTCTGGTTTGGGATGGGAGCAAGTAGATAGGGCTGCTAGCCACTCTGCCACCATTTTTTCCTTTTCCTCGTCTGCTTTTTGAAAATAAATTTAGGGGTAGGTGTGGGGAAATATGAGTTATTACCTGTTTAGACCTAATGAAAGTAACACAAATCTCATTAAAAATATATATATAAAGTTCCTTAATCATAATACATAAATAAAAAGAAAAAGAGATTAACACTGCATTGGTATTCTAAACTGATTTACAGGACAATGTCTTTGGGATGCTTAATATTGGAAAGGATGCAAAAAAGCCCTTTAGTTTAAGTTTGCTATGCCATTGAGTTTACTGCTTTACCCTTACTGGTACAGTATAAATTAAAATTAATCAGTCATGCTCACGGAGAGTTATTTTGAAATGGTAGTTTTATTTTATGAGTTTTAAAATAATTGTTATTAGCAGTTACTAGTCTTTACCCATTCTTGTAGAAAAGTACATATAAATAACCAGAAATACAGTTAGTACTCTAACTTGAGTTATTTTGTTTTTATTTGTAAGTTGAAGTAAAACTACAATTTCTCCACACTATGTTTATTAACAATAGTGAACATTTTCCTATTTTTTAAAAAATATTTATTTATTTATTAATTTTAGAGAGAGGGAAAAGGATATAGGCAGGGAGGGTGAGAAACATCAATGTATGGTTGCCTTTCACCTGCCTCCAGCAACAGACCTGGCTGGAGACCTGGCTTGCAACCGTGTTACATGCTCTGGCTGGGGAATTGAACCAGCAACCTTTGGGTTAGCAGGCTGATGCCTCATCCACTGTGATACCAGCCAGGGCCATTTTCCTATTTTTAGACTTGGCAAGAGACAAATTATGGATGAGAACATGGAAGACACTAGAAATAAAGTGACAATAAAGTCTCAATTGATTTTGATGTCAATCACTTTATGTTATAATTAAATGAACTAGTTACAAGTACTGCCTAATTTCTGGTTGCCACAGAAGATTATAAAATGAAAAAAAAATCATACATCAGAAGATTTGACCATAAAATCTTAGCAGAGAAAAAATGATCTGGTATCTTCCTTTCCTTTGAGGATGAACACCTTACATGTATTAATTTAATTTACAATTTGAGATATTTTAAAAGAAGAATACATCCAAATTGGAACAGAATAAGTAAAATTTTCACTATTTGCAAGTGACCTGACACTACATAGAACACATTAAGACTCCACCAACAAATAATTAGAACTAGTAATTGAATTCAGTGAAGTCACAGGATGCCAAATTAATATACAGAAATTGAGGACATATCAATACACTAATAATGAGCTATGAGAAAGAAAAAAAAAATAAGAAAGGTAACCTATTTGAAACTGCTTCAAAGGCAATAAGAACCTTAGAACAAATTTAACCAAGGAAGTAAAAGACCTGTATTATAAACATTATAAGACATTGTTGAAAAAAACTGAAAGTAACACAAATAAATAGAAAGATATACTGTGTTTATAGATTGGAAGAAATAATGTTAAAAAGTTTTTACTACCCAAGGGAATATACAGATTCAATAAAATCCTTATAAGATTATAAATGGAATTTTCACAGAACTAGGACAAAAAGTTCTCAAATTATATGGAACAGCAAAAAATCCCAAATAGTAATCTTTAGAAAGAAGAACAAAGCTAGAGGCCTCACCCTCCCTGATTTCAAACCATAATAGAAAGCTATAGTATTCAAAGCAATGTCATAGTGGCATAAAACAGGCACGTCAAGGAATGGAGTAGAGTAGAGAGCTAAGAAATAAACCCACACACAAGCTGCCAATTAATCTATGACAAAAGAGGATAAAAATACAATGGGTAAAAGACTTCAGTAAATGGTGCTGAGAAAACTACACAGATACATGCAAAAAACATGAAGCCGGACAACTATTTTGCAACTTATACAAAAACAAATTCAAAATGTAATAAAGACTTGAATGTAAGATCTGAGCCCATAAAACCTATATAAGTAAACCTAGGCAGCAAGTTCTTTAATATCACTCTTAGCAATATTTTCTTGAACCAGTAGCATATGCAAGGAAAACAAAGCAAACATAAAATGGAATTACATTAAATAAAAAAAAAAGTTTTGCATGGGTGCAAGAACCATCAGTAAAACAAATAGGCAGTCTACTGAATGGGAGAAGATATTTGCAAATCAATAAGGACTTACCATCCAAATTTTATAAAGAAATTACATAACTCAATATTATGAAAACAACCCAATTTAAAAATTAACAAAGGGCTAGAATAGACATTTACCCAAAGGTGACATACAGATGGTCAATATCACTAATCATTCAGGGAAATACAAATCAAATCTAAATTGAGATACCGCCTCACACTTTTAAGGATAGCTATGATCAACAAGACAAATAAGTGTTGGAGTGGTTGTGGAGCAAACAGAATCCTCATTCACTGCTGATGAAATGTAAATTGGTGCAGCTACTGTGGAAAACAGTGTGGAGTTTCTTGAAAAATTACAAATAAACTACCACATGACCCAGCAAATTCACTTCCGAGTATTTATCTAAAGAAAATAAAAACACTAAATGGAAGAGCTATATGCTTCCTTATACTCATTGTTATAGTATTTACAATAGCCAAGTTATGGAAGCAACAACTTAATTGTGCCTTGATGGATGCATGTACACAGACACACACACACATGCATGTATGCATGCATTCATAATGGTTATGTAATGGAATATTACTCAGCTGTAAAGGAATGAAATCTTTTTATTATTTTTTTTATTTTTATTTTTTTAATTTTATTGTTGTTGTATTACATCCAACCCCTTTTTCTTGTTGTTAGTTTTGCTCATTATTGTCCCGTAATGGGTGAGATCATATGATATTTATCCTTCACTGACTGGCTTATTTATTTCACTAAGCATAATACTCTCCAGTTCCATCCATGCTGTTGCAAAGGGTACAAGTTGCTTCATTCTTTCTGCTATATAGAATTCCATTGTGTAAATGTACCAAAGTTTTTTGATCCAATCATCCACTGATGGCCACTTAGGCTGTTTCCAGCACTTGGCTATTGTAAATAGTGCCGCTATGAACATAGGTGTGCATAGGTTCTTATGAATTGGTGTTTCAGGATTCTTTGGGTATAGTCCAAGTAGTGGAATTGCTGGATCCAAAGGCAGTTCCATTTTTAGTTTTTTAAGGAAACCCCATACTGTTTTCCACAGTGGCTGCACCAGCCTACAAGGAATGACATCTTGCCATTGGCAAACACATGGATGGACCTATGGGGTATTATCCTAATAAGTTAGATAGAGAAAGACAAATGCTGTATGATTTCATTTACATGTAAAATATAAAAAATAAAACAAACAAAAGAAAACATTCTCATATATGCAGAGAACAAAATGGTGTTTACCAGATGGGGGAGTAGTTGGGGGAGCAGGCAAACAGGTAAGGGAGATTAAGAGGTAGAAATTTGCACTTACAAAATAAATGCTATGGGATGTAATGTACATCATAGGGAATATAGTCAATAATATTACAATGACTTGTATGATGACAATAACTAGACTTACTGTGGTGGTCATTTTGTAATGTATATAAATACATAAATACTATGATATACATATGAAAATAATATAGTATTGTATACCAATTTTACTTACTAAAAAATATACTACTGAGAAAATAAATCAAAGTGTCATATGGCATTGAAACCAAAATTAATACTTTACTTTGAACTTATCTTCATATAATACTGTTCATTTTCTATTTTTTTCCCCTAGAAATAATTTCTTTTCTCTCTATTTAAATTTCAGGTTGTGTATGACTTCTAATACCATTCATATTTTAAAAAATAGGTTCTAATATAGAGAAGGGCAAAATAGGTTTACAGTTTTGAATACGTGAATCTCAGACTTTATTCTTGTATTATTGTTTGTAATTATTATACAGTTTTCCACATACTTGTAAACTTACTTTGCCCTACCCTGTATGCCAACAAGGAATTAATTACAAGATTACCAAGAAAAAATGTACAGAATAGAAGTATGCTGTGCACTATGATAGCGTAGCTCTTTAATTTATTTTATTTTATTGTTGTACTACATTCATCTCATTTTCCCCCACTGCTCCCCTTCCCCAAACTCCCCATCCCCCTCCCACAGTCAAGCCCACATGTTGTCCATTTCCATGGGTCACCATGCTAGTTCCTTGACTAAACTGCTCCCCTTCTTTGCCTCTTTCATCCCCTCCTCCTCCTCCTTCCATTTCTGCAAGCTGAAGGTCTGTTTCTTGTTTTCATGACTCTGGTTCTGTTTTGCTTGTTTGTTTGTTTTGTTCACTAGTTTCCTGTATTGGGTGAGATCATATGGCATCTATCTTTCACTGACTGGCTTATTTAACTAAGCATACTATTATCCAGTTCCATCCTTGTTGTCATAAAAGACAGGAGTTTCTTCTTTCTTTCAGTTGTGTAGTATTCCATTGTGTAAATGTACCAAAGTTTTTTGATCCATTCATCCACTGATGAGCACTTAGTCTTTTTCCAGCACTTGGCTATTGTTCATAGCACTGCTATGAACATAGGGGTTCTGCTATGAACATAGGTTATTCTGCTATGAACATAGGTTATTCTGAATTGGCGTTTCAGAGTTCTTTGTGTATAATCCTAGCAGTGGAATTGCTGGGTAAAAAGAAAGTTCAATTTTTAGTTTTTTGAGGAAATTTCATAATGTTTCCTATAGTGGCTGCACAAGCTTGTATTTCCACCAGCAGTGCATCAGGGTTCCCTTTTCTTCACATCCTTGTCAGCACTTGTTGATTGGTTAATAATGGCCATTCTGACAGGTATGAGGTGATATTTCATTGTATTTTTAATTTGCATTTCTCTGATGGCTAGTGATATTGAGCATTCTTTCATATGTCTATGAGCCCTTTGTATGTCCTCCTCAGAGAAGTGTTTGTTCAAGTCCTTTGCCCATTTTTTAATTGGGCTTCCTGTCTCCATGATGTTGAGTCATATAAGTTCTTTATATATTTTGGATATCAAACCCTTTTCTGAGGTATCATTGGCAAATATGTATTCCAATACAGATGGTTCCCTTTCAAATTTGCAGATGTTTTCTTTATCTGAGCAGAAACTTTTCAGTTTGATATAGTCCCATTTGTTTATTTGTTCCTTTATTTCCTTTGCCCTTGGAGACGTATCAGTGAAAATATTGCTGTGTGGGATATCTGGAACTTTTCTTCATCTGTTTTCCTCTAGGATTTTTATGGTGACGTGGCTTATGTTTAAGTCCTTTATTCATATTGAATTCATTTTGTGTATGGTATAAGTTGGTGGTCTAGTTTTATTTTTTGTGTGTCTCTGTCCAGTTCTCCCAACACCACTTATTAAATCGGCTATTTTCACTCTATTTTATGTTCTTTCCCTCTTTGTTGAATATTAATTGACCATAGAGTCCAGGGTTTATTTCTGGGCCTCTATTCCCCTCCATTGATCTATATGTCTATTCTTATGCCAGTACTAGACTATTTGATTACAGTGGTCTTGTAGTGTAATTTGGTATCTGGGATTCATTACTCTTATTTTGTTCTTTCTCAGGATTTCTGTGGTTATTCATGGTTATTTTTGACTCCATATAAATTTTTGAAGTTATTTTTTTAATCTGTGAAATATGTCATTCATATTTTCATTGGGATACATTGAATCTATAGACTTCTTTGGGTAGTAGAGATATTTTAATGATGTTAATTTTTCCAATCCATAAACATGGTATATGCTTCCATTTATTTGTATATTCCTTAATTTTTTTCTTTAGTGTTCTGTAGTTTCCTGAAGATATCTTTTACCTCTTTGGTTAAGTGTATTCCTAAGTACTTTATTATTATTATTATTATTATTATTATTATTATTATTTTGCTGGTAAGGTAAATGGGACTTGTTTTCTAGCTTCTGTCTCTGATGTTTCATTGTTGGTATACAAAAATGCCTTTGATTTCTGGATATTGACTTTATATCCAGCTATTTTGTTAAATTTGCTTATTAGGTTGAGTAGGTTTTTGGTAGAGTCTATTGGGTTTTGTACATACACTATCATGTCATCTGTAAATGACAGTTTTACTTCTTCTTTCCAATTTAGACGCCTTTGGCTCCTTTTTCTTTTCTGATCCCTATGGCTAGAATGTCCAAAATGATGTTGAACAGCAGTGGAGAACCTAGTCTTATTCCTGATCTAGAGAGAAAGATTTAATTTTTGCCCATTGAATATGATGTCTGCTGTAGGTGTTTAATATATGACCTTTATTAAATGCTCCCTCAGTTCCCATTTTATTGAGCATTTTTGTCATAGATGATTGCTGTACTTTTCTCAGCATCTATTGATATAATTATATGGTTTTTGTCTTTCAATTTGTTTATATGGTGTATTGTGTTTATTGATTTGCAAATGTTGTACCATCCTTGCATGTCTGGGATGAATCACAATTGATTATGTGTTGCTGAATTTGGTTGGCAAATACTTTGTTGATAATTTTAGCATGTGTATTCATTAGAGATATTGGTCTATAGTTGTTTTCCTTAGTTGTGTCTTGACATCATTTTGGGATTAGAATAATATCAACCTTATTGAAAGAATTTGGGTATCTTTCCTGTTTTTGGGTTTTTTTTTGGAATGGGTTGAGAAGAATAGGAGTTAATTCTTCCCTAAGTGTTTGATAACATTTGCCTGTGTAGCCATCTGGTCTGGCAGGTCTTGTGCACTGGGAGTTTTTTGATTACTGCTTCAATTTCACTAGTTGTTATTGGTCTATTCAGGCTTTCTGCTCCTGGATTCAGTTTAGGTAAATTATACATTTTCAGAAATTTGTTCATTTTACCCAGGTTGTCAAATTTCTTCTCTAATAATTGTTTGTAGTAATTTCTTACAATCCTTTGTATTTCTGTGATATCAGTTGTAATTTCTTCTCTGTCATTTCTGAGTTTGTTTATTTGGGTTTACCTCTCTTTTTTGTTGATGAGTCTGGTTAAAGGCTTGTTAATTTTGCTTATTTTTTCAAAGAACAAGCTCCTAGATTTATTAATTATTTGAATTGCACCTTTAGTCTCTATGTCATTTAGTTGTGCTCTGATCATGATTATTTCCCTCCTTCTATTTGCTCTGGGCTTTGTTTGTTGTTGCTCCTCTAGATCTTGCAGTTTTATGGTTAGGCTGCTTGTATGAGCTGCTAACCTTTTTTAGGTGGGCCTGTACTGCTATGAACTTCCCTCTGAGGGCTGCCTTCACTGTGTCCCGTAAGTTTGGGACTGCTGTGTATTCATGTTCATTTGTTTCCTGCATCTTTTTTATTTCATCTTTGATCTCATTGTTTACCCATTCCTCACTTAAAAGCATGTTATTCAGTCCCCATGAGTTAGAGTGTTTTTGTTTTTTTCCCTTGAGATCAGTTTCTAGTTTCAAGTCATTGTGATCTGAGAAGATGCTTGTATGATTTCAATTTTCCCGTATTTGTGGAGGCTTGTCTTGTGACCCACCATGTGGTCTATCTTAGAGAATGTTCCATGTGCATTTGAAAAGAATGTGTATTTTGTTTCACTGGGGTGAAATCCTCTACTATTAGGGTGTTGCTGTTGGTATTCTTCTTGAAGGTCTCTAAGATTTTTCTTATATATCTGGGTGCTTCTATGTTGGGTGCATATATGTTTACAAGGATTATATCTTCTTGACTTCTTGATTGTTTCCCTAAGTACTATGAAATGTCCTTTTTTTTTTTGTCTCCTTTTTTTAAGATTTTATTTATTATTTTTAGAGAGAGGGGACCTAGCTGGAGACCTGGCTTGCAACCTGGTTATGTGCCCTGGCTGGGAAATTGAACCAGCATCCTTTATGTTCACAGGCTGGCACCTTATCCACTGTGCCACCAGCCAGGGCCCTTTGTCTCTTTTGATGGTGATTATTGTAAAATCTATTTTGTCTGAAATAAGTATTGCTATCCCAGCCATTTTTTCATTTCTGTTTGCTAAAATATAATTTTCCTTCCCTTCACTTTTAGTCTTTGTTGATCTTTTTTCTGAGGTGGGTCTCTTTTAGACAGCATATATGTGGATCATGTTTTCTTATCCATTCAGCTACCCTATGCCTTTTGATTGGTTGCATTTAATCTGTTTATATTTAAGGTTATGATTGACAGATACTTACTCATTGCTATTTTGTTTCCATTGTACTTGTGCTCCTCTCTGTCTTTTACTGTTTCTTCATCTTTTTTATAGCAGATCCTTCAGCATCCCTTGCAATTCTGGTTTGGTGGAGATTTGGTGGAGATGTATTCTTTTTTCTTTTTTTGTCTGGGAAACTACTTATTTTGCCCCTTCCATTTTTAATGAGAACCTTATTGGATAGAGTGTTCTTTGTTGCGGGCCTGTGTTTTTCATTACTTGGAATATTTTTTGCCATTCCCTTCTGGCTTGCAGTGTTTCTATTGAGTAATAATGATTTGATAATTTTATGGGAGCCCCTTATATGTTATTAGCTGTTACTCCCTTGAGGCTTTTTGGGTTCTCTCCTTGTCTTTAAAATTTGCCATTTTAATTACGATATGTCTTGGAGTCGGTCTTTTTGGGTTCATCTTCATTGGGACCCTGTTCTTCCTAAACTTGAGTGGTGTTTTCACTCATCAAGTTAGGGGAGTTTTCTGTCATTACTTTTTCAAACACATTTTCTATCCCTTGTTTCTCTTCCCCTTCTGGTATTCCTATGATACAGACATTGCATTTCCTGTTGTCCTGCAGCTCTCTTAAAACCTCTTCATTCTTTTTTAGTCTTTTTTCATTGTGTTGCACTGGCTTGGAATATTTTTCTACATTGTCTTTCAGCTTGCTGATCCCATCCTCTGCTTCCTCTAGCCTGTTGTTGACTCCATCTACTGTATTCTTCAAGTTATAAATTGTAGTCTTCATCTCCTCCTGGATCTAATTGATAGTTTCTATGTCCTTTATAATGCTGACGTAGTTCTCAGTAAGTTCCTTGTAGCTTCCCTGAGGCTCTTCTTAGTTCCCCTGGAGTCGTTTGTAGTTTTCTGTGAGCTCACTGAGCTTATTGAGCTTCTCTATCATCATTATTTTGAATCCCATAACTTGTAGTTGACTTGCCTCTGTTTCATTTAGTGACCTCTTTGGGGATTCCTTTGTTTTTTAAGGTGATAGACTGTTTCTTTCTCTACCCATTTTTAGGTGTCTCTTCTTGTTTGCTTTTGCCCTTTAGATTGGGCTTTTTTTTTTTTTTTCCTGAGTTCTTGTCTTTGTGGTTTGACTTTCTGTAGTGTAGCAGTGCACTTTCTTCATTTCTTGGGTTCACCTCTGGTAATGTCATATTGTTATATAGACTGGGCCTAGTCAGCCTGTTAAAGCCAACCAGAGATCCACTGTCTTTGTTTATCTAATTAATCTGTGCTGGGCTATCAGGTGTAGGTACTGCTGGGCAAAACAGATTGCTTCAGTTATAATCCAATTAATCCCTTTAGGTACCACTGGAAAAGGCCAATTAATTCAATTGCGATCCAATACAATCTGTGATCAGCTCCCAGGCTCGGGTGCCTGTGGCCAGGACAGATTGATTCAGTTGTAATTCAATGAATCTGAACAGTCACCAGGCTCAGGTACCACTGGGCAAGACAGACCAACTCAGTTGTAAATCAACAAATCTATGATCAACTGCCAGTCCCAGGAGCCAATGGGGAGACAGACTGTCTCAGCTACAATCTGACTAATCTATGATCAGCTGCCAGCCTCAAATGTGGCTAGCAAGACTGATTGATTCTGTTGTAAATCAATGAATATGTCATCACACTCCAGGCCTAGGCATGGCTAGGTGAGACAGACCAATTCAAACTAATGAATCTGTGATTAGTAACCAGGCTTAAATGCCACTGGGAGGGGCTATGACATCCCCTCAGGCTGAAGACACTTGGCACAGAGTAGTCCACCTGCAGTGTGGGTGATGAATCAGTACTGAACCCCCCTTGTTGCTCCCTCTCTCTTCTCCAAGCCACCACCACAAGCTCTCCCCAAGCATCTCCTGTCCACTCTGCCCTCCCTCCACTGGAGCCCAGGGTAAGTGGGTGCCAATGTATTTTTGTTTGTGTTCACCTTAGTAGTTCTCTGTCTCCAGCAACCTCAGGCTAGCAAACCTGGCAGATTTCTGTCCTACTCAGCTGGATGCTGTTCCACTCCCCACTGTGTTTTTGTAGGCTAGAAAACCTAGCTGGGAGGCCAGAACCCATCCTTCTCAAGTGGAGCCACGGGCACCTTCCCTTTGGCTGCTGCCACACATGGAAGTCCAGCCAGTTCTCTTACATCTCTGCACTTACTACTGGTCATGTTGTGATGAAGCATCCTCTTCTGTTCTGTCTGTGGTTATACAGCTTCTTTCCAGCTGTTGTTCTGTTGGTTATTCCACATGACATTTTTCCGAATTAAGTTGTAATTTCAGATGGGTCCTGGGAGAAGATTTGTGCAGCTCCAGTTACTCCTCTGCCATCTTGGAACCCTCAAGTTCAAATTCAGCTAAGGGTTGGGACTTTCATTCATATTGGACTGACTTCCTCGCTGGTTGAAAGGGCAAATGGAAACTGTGATAGTGTACTAATACATAGATATATTACATAGGTGGGGCATCAAGAAAATATATGAACTGTAGATAAGTGAATTGTATCATTAATTATGATTCATAATTATCAGATATCTATCAGTGTCTAAATAGTTTTACAATCATTCATGTACTCATTCATTTATTTATTAAACAAGTAATGAGTGAGCAATCCATAATTCAAGCATTAAGTCAGGCATTTGTTTTTGTTTTTATTTTTGTTGGTAGAATTTTTGTAGGATATTTTCTATCTGCAATATATTTATAATTATTTTGCATTAATTCTATTTGGAACAGCCAGACATCACCAAAGGAGCAAAGGCCTTTTCAATACAGCAACAATTTTATTAACTATCTTGTTTTTGAATATTCCATTATTACATGTTGTTTCATTACATGTGAAGATGATCTATTTTGGTTTATAACTCTCATTCTATGTTTGCATAATGAAAAGCTTTTCCCTTCCTGTCTGTATTACTCATTCTCTCATCTTCCATAGGTGTGCACAATATGACCTTACCAATGAGGCTTTTCTTGACCATCTTATCTAAAATGGCATTCACACCAAAATGAACCCCCATTCCCTTTCTTTGTTTTACTATTCTCCGTAACATGTTTTTTTTTCCATCTGGCATAATATATTAACTGTTACCATTTATCTACTTCTGCTGGAATGTAAGATCAATGAAATCAGAGAAGTATGTCTCCTTTATTCAAGTCTCCTTGTCTAGCAATTGAACTGTGCCTGTAAATAGTAGACACCCAATAAACATTTGTGGAATGATTAACAGGTACACTTCAAATGAGAATTCAATGATATAATCTACTTCTCTATAGCCTATAAAGTCCTTTGAGGCAAAAATGTTGTCATATTCAAACTTGGTTTTCTATATTCCCAATGCATTCCTTGAATAAAGTTATGATCAATTAACATTTATAAACTGATTAAATGAGCAATTTAATGAAAGCCCAATGTAAAATTCTCAAGTTATAAATTAAGTTAAATCCAGTGTGAGCACAAAAGTGAAAGTTTCTAATTGCAGGATTTGAACTCATCATCTTTCTGGCAAGAAAAGATACTTTCTCCATAATCAAATCTCATCCTTCTTCTTGAAGGCCTAAATTTGACTGTTTAATGATGAAAGGGAAAAGAGAGGGACAACATATAAATCACAGCAAATATATAAAACAGGATGTTAGGTGTTAAATGACAGAGGAAAGTAAATCAGGAAAAGGTAATGGGAATTGGTGAAGCAAGAGATGATGATAATGGCTTAGACATCTCTAAAACTCAGTTTCTGAAACCAAACTATAATAATAGTGCTTGCTTTAGAAGGTAGTTCTCAGGATTGAATGTGTTAATATAGGTAAAATGTTTAGCCTGGTGTTTGGAGTATAATAGCCTCAGTAATTATTAAATGCAATGTATGAGATATGTCCTGAAAGCATCAAGCCAATGTCAATATAGTTAAAATTTGCATGGCCAATACTTTCTGGACAGACCTCATATAGGGCTTAGATAAATATGTGGCAAATAGTCATTATTTTGTCAAAATTATTATTAATAGCAGGCTTAAGGGCATCTAAATACAGTCCTATTCAAGAGCTGAAGGTAATCTGTAAGTTATTACAAAAGGCAGGATTCTTTTCTGACTGTGAAAGAAAAGTAGATTTGGAAAAACCATTAAGACCAGAGATGTTCAAAACTATGTTAGCAGAGGTTACCTCAGTTAGCAGTGGCTGGTTAAACTGTTTAGAATCAGAAAATATTGAAAATTATTCTTGTATTATTGCTTTTTTTTCTAGATGCTCTGCTTAGTCTGCATATTTGGTCCAGTTGCTTGGATAGATTGTAGTCTATATAGACTAAGTGTATCTATATAGACTACAATCTATCCAAGCAAAATTTTCTCTTACCACTTCTCAGTATACATGTTTTAATCTGACTTAGATTTATGAATAATTGACTTCTCCAGACATCCAGATCTCTTTTTGTTTGTCCCATTTGTTTTCCCTGTGGGAGACTATAGGATCTCAAGGATCAAGGACAGTACCTAACACTATAGAAAACAGGAAGGCTTGAGGTTAGTTACACAGAAGGTTGGGACTGGACACCTGAAAGCCACAATCCTGAGTTGGAATCTTGAATCTGCTGCTCATTAATTGCATGAATGTGATCAAAGTACAAACAAACTTCTTGCCAATTCATTTTTCATCCTTCAAAAAAGGGTGAAACAGTACTAGTATTTACTACATAGAAATGTGGTGATGGTCAAATGAGGTGAAACTGTGTCCTATTATTATTATGAAAATGGTGTCAGTAAATTTTTTTAGGAAAATAGGCAACTCAGTTTTTACCTAACAAAGGAAACCACAAGAATTACAGTGAGTCATATCTGACTATGCAGACAATCTGAAAAATATATAAACTTTCAGAAATCACTCAAAGGACACATATTGAAAGAAGTTTGATATGAATTAATTGCCAGCCAATAGTGTTTTGCCCTGGCTTTTGTTTTTTAAAATATATTTTATTGATTATGCTATTACAGTTGTCCCAAGTTTTCCCACTTTGCCCCTTCAACCTGGTAATCCCCTCCCCCCCAGCAATCCCCCCTTAATTCACATCCAGGGTTTTGCATATAAGTTCTTTGGCTTCTCTATTTTCTATATTATTCTTAACAACCCCCTGTCTATTTTGTCCCTACCAATTATGCACCATTTCCCTGTCCCCCCTCTTCCCCCTCCCAGCTGATAATCCTCCAAATTATCTCCATACATATGATTCTGTTCCTGTTCTGGTTGTTTGCTTTGTTTCTTTTAAATTCAGTTGTTGATAGTTGTAAATTTGTTGCCTTTTTAATGTTCATGGTTTTGATATTTTTCTTAAATAAGTCCCTCTAACATTTCCTGTAATAGTGGCTTGGTGATGATGAATTCCTTTAGTTTTACCTTGTCTGGGAAGCACTTTATCTGCTCTTATTTTCTAAATGAAAGCTTTGCTGGACAGAGTTATCTAGTTTGTAGGTTCTTTTTTCATAAAATTTAATATTTTCTTTCACTGAAGAGCATTATTCTATTTTATTTATCACTTATCACAATAACTTATCTGTTGCATGCCTTGACTGAATTTCTGTTTCCTGTGATTTCTCTCTCTCTTTTAAATATTTTTAACTGTCCTATTACAGTTGTCCCAATTTTCCCCCTTGTTGCTCTCTGATCCTCCCCCCAATTCCCATAGTCAATCACACTCTGTTGTACATGTCCATGGGTCCCTTATTTTTGCTCCACAACTAGATCCTGTGATTTCTCTTAAAAATCATCCACCAGATGCAGTTTCCCTGATTCTCTTTAAAAGAGGTTGATCTTTACCATAGAGCATTCTATGTTGGAGATGAGTAAGCTGCCATACAGTGCAGGAGGCATCACAATTGGTCTTTGCATAGCTAATAGAATTGTATGCCATTAAAGGACATTAGGGTCTTTTGTTCATCATTATCATAATATCAGAAATATGAGAAGGCATATTTGAAAGGAAGCATGGTTCCAAGGAGGGCAAGACCAACACACTGCTAAGAAGAAGCTGACTGTTAGCAGAACTACTATGATCATAATATCTCACACAGGACATCAGAATCTTGAGTAAAAAAATTGCACAGGCTTCCCTAGGACCAGTCAGTTTTCTTTCTGTCTGAACAGGTGATAAGTGGCACAGTACAGTTTCTCTTTGTTACCTGTCAGTGTCATGATTTGCTAGCCTTTTGTGTGTGTGTGTGTGTGTGTGTGTGTGTGACAGAGAACATTATATATTATATATTTCCTCTTTACTCATGCCCCTTTCAAGTTACTCTCTAATATTTCTTATTATTTACCTATTTAAGTAATTGTGCTATCATTTAATATTGATTAGACAACCACTTTGTACCAGGGATAATATTAGAGTAAAATATACATGTTTCTCCATAGTTCATGATTTGTTGGGAAACAAATACTTATAAAATAATTATAAAGGGAGAGCCGAGATGGCGGAGGAGTAAGTGGAGCTACACCAATCTCCTCCCAATACCAAAATGGAATTACAGCTTAATTACGGAGAAATCATCTAGAATAACCAGCAGAACACCAACTGGAGAGAAGTCTTATTACCACGGAAAAACAGAAGAGCCAATTCATCTCAATATGACTGGTAGGAAGTGCGGAGAGACAAAAGGCTGGCAGGGCTCCCACAGGCAGAAGCTGAAGGTACAGAGAAATATCTCTGCAGCTGGGAGTTACACCTGAGAAGGGTGGGATCTAAACCCCCAACTGGGCTTCCCAGCCTACAGCACCCAGCTGTGAAAAGCAAAATGGTGCCTGGTTTAGCTGGCTTGACAGAGACCGAGTTCTTAAAAGGACTATGCACGAAAATACAGGGGAACCCACCTACCCTGGGCTCTAGCAGAGGGAGGGCAGAGTGGACTAGAGAAGCTTGGGGAAATTTGGGTTAGTGGCTTTAGGGGGAGAGTTGAGGGAGCAGCCCATGAGTCCAGTGCTGACCTATCTCCCCCATATAGCCAACAGACCACTCTTCTCCAAGAGGCCAGAGCCTGAGGGGAGGCCACAGCCCCCCCCCCCAATGGAAACTAATCCACCCCACCCAGCAGTGCCTAAATTTGACCTCAGATTACAGGTTGATTGGGTTAACAACTGAATTCATCTACCCAACCCAGAGGTGCCTAAAATTGACCTCTGAACACAGGCTAATTGTATTAACAACTAAGGAGACAAAGGCAGTGGCTCTTGGGTAGTCTCCAACTGGCTGACTAGGCCCAGAATCTGACACAAGCTAACTTCACCAAGCACAGATCCAGGAAGTAAAAGAAGTGCACCTCTACACCATGGAAGGTCACACCACTAAGACAGTAAGTCAAAGCAGACCAATCTGAGAAGGAGAAACAAACAAGAGCCACCTAAATGGGGAGAAAAAGAAATAAGCCCTCAGCAAATGGAAAGGAGGAATCCCCAGGAAGAGTGCAAAATTAAATTGAGGAAAGCACCTTATCAGACATGGAATTCAAAATAATGATGACAGAGAAGCTCAATGAACTCAACAAGTTCAAAGAAAGCTACGAACAACTCCAGCGGAATTACAAAGAACTCCAGGAAAGCTACAAGGAACTTACGGAGAACTGCACCAGCATTAAAGAGACATAGAAGACATCAATAAGAGTCAGGAGGAAATGAAGAATACAATTTCTGGATTGAAGAACACAGTAGAAGGGATCAAAAACAGGCTAGAAAAAGCAGAGAATTGGATCGTCAAGCTGGAGGTCAATGTAGAAAAAAAAAATTCCTAGGCAGTGCAACAAAATGAGAAAAGACAGAAAAAGAATGAAGAGGTTTTGAAAGAGCTGCAGGACAACATGAAACATAACAACATCCCTATCATAGGGACCAAAAGAAGAAAAGGAGAAGCAAGGGATAGAAAACCTCTTTGAAAAAGTGATGACAGAAAACTTCTCTAACTTAAGGAGAGAAAATACCATGCAAACTCAGGAAGCACAGAGGGTCCCAAGGAATATGAACCCAAACAGGCCCACTCCAAGACACATCATAATGAAAATGGTAAATTTCAAAGACAAGGAGAGAATCCTAACAGCAGCAAGAGAGAAACAGGTAATAACATACAAGGGGGATCCCATTAGTTTGTCAGCTGATTTCTCAACAGGAGCACAACAAGCCAGAAGGGAATGGCAAAAAAATATTTCAAGCAATGAAAAACAAAGGCCTGCAAACTTTGAATACTCTACCCAGCAAGGTTCTCATTCAAAATGGAAGGTGAAATAAGGAGTTTCCCAGGCAAAAGAAGTCTAAAAGAATACATCTCCCCCAAACCAGAATTGCAAGAGATGCTAAAGGGTCTGCTTTAAGGAAATGAAGAAACGGAGACAGACAGGAACACAGGTACAAAGGTAAATAGATTAAATGTACCAATCAAAAGACATAGGGTAGCTGAATGGATAAGAACCAAGTTTAACTCATGAATGCTTTAAAGTGATCTTGTTATAAATAGATTTTACTAAATAAGGTACAAGTTTGTATATTACTTGTATCTGCATTACTGCAGGTTGTTTTCTTAGACTGAAATCATTTCACAGTATGGGAAAATCAGGTTACTTACAATAACTCAGAAAAATCAAATGCAGTTAAGGAAGAAGAAAAAAGTTAGAAAATGGATGTATATTACATAGACAACATACTATCTTTCTTATTCACTGTTTATGTGAATAAGAATATGTGCTTATTTGTGGGTGTTTAATATGTAGATTTTGTTAGCAATTTATGTTTTAAATAGCAACCAGATGATTCTTGGTGTGTTGTGAAATCAGTCAATCTTTAGATTAGAAAAGATGCTGAGAATGAAGACAAATTTGGATGGAAGTAACAAACTACTAAAAAATATGATTCATGTGCATAGATAATACATATTCTCATATTAGCATGTAAATTAGATGAGATGCCTTTCAACTAAATTGTGAAAATACACATTTCCAGTTATGAAGACCCCCTAACTGGGGATGCTTGGAAAAAGGAATTACTGCTACAGTAAACTTTATTATTGAAATGTGAATATACCTAATCTCTACCTCAACAGACTCTTAAATAGTTCAGGGGTTAGTTTAGGACCATATAGGAAGTCAACCACAAATAGAATACTATTCTACAAAATTATTTAAATCCTAGGGATTTTTATTTTTTACCTCAACTTAGTTGACATAATAATTTCTACTCTGGGGACTGGCTGAGCACTGCAAGTGCCATTATTTCTGAAGGCTTCAACTTGTACAAAACATGTAGAGGAAAAACAGAGGGTATCGAAAGAAGACAGACCTGTGCACAGCCTAAATATATAAATAAATAAATCTATAATTTAAGATGAAAAACTCCAAAAGAATAACTTGTAGTTCTAGTAGCTTAAAATAAAGTTTAGTTGTATTATTAGAGTGGGGAGGATCTGACTCAATAACCAAATTCATTTATTACTCTGGATTTGGTACTGTCTCTAGGACAACTTTCACAAAAGTGAGTTCTGCCATACACCATTTCTGTGATATATTTCACACAAATAGCATTCCAGAGCAAAATAAGTATTACATAAGAAAATATTTGCTTAATTTTGCTATAATATATCTAAAATACTATCATTTAACATGTAATAATTATGTAAGCTATTGGCATATTTAAAAATTTTTAGGAGAGTGGAAGATGGCCACAGAGTAGAGAGAAGTGCTGATGGTGTTCTCGAGTACCAGAGCAGATGGAGGACAGGATAGGGAGCATGAGACGTCTTCAGGTCCCTAAGGATTGGAGCTGTCAGCATCTGGACTCAGGGGAGCACAGCCCAGAGGCAGTGGAGACCTGCAGGAGAGCAGGTAAGGGGGCTCCAGACTTACCAGCCGGGGAACCGAGGTCCGCTCTGGGCAGGGGCAGCTCTACCCAGAGGGGTGCATTTAACTGAAGCCAGCTTCAGACTCCCTGGTGACTAGAAATCTGAACAGTGAAGTGTGGGCAGCAAGGGCAAATGCCATAGGGAACGAGGAATTGAACTCCTGCAGGGGAGGGTCTGTGTGAGAGACTCGCTCCTGCAACACAGGGAGGAAGCTCCTCACAGGGCTAGAGGAAGAGGAGAAGAGTCCTGCAGGGAACAGGAGCTGGGGAGTGGGAAAGTGCACCAGCCAGGGTGGCCAGAGGGCTGAAAACGGTGTTGCTGGGACACCTGGGAAACAGCAGTTTAAAGCCCTTGCTAGAGTGGAGGCCCACACAGGTCGCCAGGCTCCCGGGAAACTCCAAACTGCAAGCCTGGAACTAATAAGTGGGACAACTGACCCGCCCATTGCCTGAGACAAAGGCCACAGACTCCTGGGAGAGGCACATCACAGAGGCCTCATAAAAGACTCTTGAGAGAGCTGATCTGCTTGGAGGTTTGGCTCTCACTCAGGGGAGCTAGGCAGTGTTGGCGGACCCCGGGCACTGTTGACAGACAGGGGCTGCCTCCTCCAGGAGCTGAGGGGGCAGGGCCAGTCATTACAGGAACCAGCAAGGTTGCAGACTGTCCTGCAGGGGTTCCAGGAGCCCATCACAGGTAGGAACCTTGGCCAGGAGTGGGAGGGGACACCCTGTGGGCTCCAGAATACCAGCAGCCCTAAAAACCAGCCAGGCTACTGAAGGGCCAGCCTACCTGGGGGCAGACTCTCAGAATCAGCCCTGACTGTGACAATCAGAGGCTCTGCCACTCCAAGACCAGCTAGACTGTAGACTGCAGAGACCTGACCAAGAAAAAGGCAGCCTCAGGAAATGAATTGCTGCTAATCTCAAGCACTTGAGTTATACCGAGAGCTACATGAACCATTAATCCCCAACATATCCTTTTCAAAAGTTACTTCTCATATATTCTTAACACCCCCCTATCTCAATCCACCTAAATACCCAAGACCCTCCCCCTACTCTTGAATTAAAGTCTACTCTGTGGCTACAACACATTCCCAGTCCTCAATCTAAGTATTCCTCCCTTCTCCAGCCACCTAAACCCTTTCTTTATTCTTTTCTTCCTTCCTTTTTCTTTTTTTCTTCTTTTCTTCCCATTAAAGCCCACAGGTTCTGGCTCTACCTAGACCAATCAGAGATCATAAAGGATGAAGAGGCACCTAAACCCTTTCTTTATTAATATTAATTTTTCTTTGTCTTGTGACTTTTTTCCACTTTTTTTTTCCCTTCCTTCTTTGCTTCCTGATAAATCCCACTGGTCCTTCTCCACCTGGACCAAACAGAGATCATAAAGGGTGAACAGACACCTAAACCCTTTCTTTATTAACATTGATTTTTCTTTGCCTTGTGACTTTTTCCTTTTTTTACTTTTTCTCTCTCTCTTATATAAGCCCAGAGGTACTGGCTCCACCTGGACCAATCAAGGATCATTAAGGTTGAACAGTCATCTAAACCCTTTGTTCTATTTATTATTATTATTTTTTATTTCTTTATTTCTTTTTTTCTTTCTTTTCCTTTTTTTTTTTTTTTTCTTCTGCTAAAACACCACAGGTCCAGGATACAACCAGACAGCCCAAATAAAGGTCACACCAAGAAAAACAAGTGGAGAAAAAATCTGGGAGACTGCAACATTGAACTACACAAATATGTCACAGAAGGGTGCTCAACTAAGGCAAGGAAGCAAAGCAGATTAACCCAAGTGAAAAAACAGAAAACTAAAAAGCAAGGAAGAACAGACACCCAAAATAGGGGAAAAAAAGAATCAATCCATTACCAAAAGGAAAGGAAGAATCCCCAGAAACACCACAAAATGAAACAGAGGCACCTGAAATATCAGATAAGGAATTAAAAAGAATGATGACAGAGAAGCTCAGTGAGCTCAGCCACATCAAAGAAAACTATAAACAACTCCAGGAGAACTACAAAGAACTCCAGGGAAGTTACAAGAAACTTACTGAGAGCTACAACAGCGTGAAAAAGGGCATAGAAACTATCAATAAGTGCCACAAGGAAATGAAGAATACAATTTCTGAATTGAAGAATACAGTAGAAGGAATCAACAGTAGGCTAGAGGAAGCAGAGGACCAGATCAGTGAGTTGGAGGATAATGTAGACAAATACTCCAAGACAGTATAAGAGAATCAAAAAAGGCTGAACAAGACTGAAGAGGATTTAAGAGAGCTGCAGGACAACATGAAACGTAACAACATCTGTATCATAGGGACACCAGAAGGAGAAGAGAAACAAGGAATGGAAAACCTGTTCAAAAAAGTCATGATAGAAAATTTCCCTAACATGATGAGTGAAAACATGAATCAAGTTCAAGAAGCACAGGTGGTCCCAATGAGGATCAACTCAAACAAACCAACACCAAGGCACATTATTATTAAAATGGCTAAAGACAAAAGAGAAAGACAAAGAGAGAATCCTAAAAGCATCAAGAGATAAATGAAAAATAACATATAAAGGGGCTCCAATAAGGTTATCAGATGATTATTCAACAGAAACAATTCAAGCCAGAAGGGAATGGCAAAAAGTATTTCAAGGAATGGTAAACAAAGGCCTGCAACCAAGAATACTTTACCCAGCAATGCTCTCATTCAAGATTGAAGGAGAAATAAGGAGTTTCTCAGGAAAAAAAAAAAAAAGACTAAAAGAATATATCTCTACCAAACCAGCATCATTAGAAATGCTAAAGAGTCTGCTTCAAAAATAAATAAATAAGATGAAGAAACAGAGAAAACCAAAGAGGACCACAGATACAAAGGGAGAAGGTGAGAATAAGTAAGTATCGATCAAGAATAACCTTAAATGTAAATGGAATAAATGCACCAATCAAAAGACATAGGGTAACTGAATGGATACCACAACATGACCCACATATATGCTGTCTTCAAGAGACCCACCTCAGAACAAAAGATCAACACAGATTGAGAGTGAAGGGATGGAAAATATATATCAAGCAAATGGACATGAAAATACAGCTGGAATGGCAATACTGATTTCAGATAAAATAGATTTTACAATGAAGGACATAAAAAGGGACAAAGATGGACATTTCATAATACTTAAGGGAACAATCCATCAAGAAGAAATAACTCTGATAAACATATACGCACCCAACAGAGGAGATCCGAAATATATAAGGACAATCTTGGGAAACTTTAAGAAAGACATAGACAGCAACACATTAATAGTATGGGATTTTAATACCCCACTATCAACAATGGACAGATCTTCCAAACAAAAAATCCCCAGAGATGTTGTGGCATAGAACAACTCTAGAGGAAATGGACCTAACTGATGTATACAGAGTCTTTTACCCCAAAGAAGCAAAATACACATTCTTTTCAAATGCACATGGATCATTCTCCAAGATAGACCACATGGTATGTCACAAGACAAGCCTCCACAAATACAGGAAAATGGAAATCATACAAAGTATCTTCTCAGATCACAATGGCTTCAAACTAGAAACCAATCACAAGGGAAAAACCCAAAAATTCTCTAACTCATGGAGACTGAATAACATGCTTCTAAGCAATGAAGGGGTTAACAATGAGAACAAAGATGAAATCAAAAAGTTCCTGGAAACAAATGACAATGAACCCACCACAGCCCAAAACCTATGGGATACAGCAAAGGCAGTTCTCAGCGGGAAATTTATAGCAATACAGGCCTTCCAAAAAAGGTTACAAGAAGTTTATAAAAACGACCTAACCACAAAGCTGCAAGAACGAGAGGAGCAACAACAAACAAAGCCCAGAGTAAGTAGAAGGAAGGAAATCATCAAGATCAGAGCAGAACTAAATAACTCAGAGATTCAAACTACAATTTGAAGAATCAACAGGTCCAGGAGCTGGTTCTTTGAAAAAATAAACAAAATTGACAAGCCCTTATCCAGACTCATCAAGAAAAAGAGAGAGAGGACCCAAATAAACAGAATCAGAACTGACAGAGGAGAACTCACAACTGATACCTCAGGAATACAAAAGATTGTGAGAAATTACTACAAACAACTCTATGACAAAAAATATGACAACCTGGATGAAATGGACACATTTCTGGAAAGGTATAATCTACCAAAACTGAACCCAGAAGAAGCAGAAAGCCTCAATAGGCCAATAACAACTAGTGAAATTAAAGAAGTAATCCAAAATCTCCCAAAGCACAAAAGCACTGGACCAAATGGCTACAGAGGTGAATTTTCCCAAACACTTAAAGAAGAACTAACTCCCATCCTCCTCAAACTATACCAAAAAATTCAGGAAGAGAGAAGACTCCCAAACTCTTTCCATGAGGCCAATATTATTCTAATCCCAAAACCAGGGCAAGACACAACTAAGAAAGAAAGCTACAGGCCAATGTCTGTGATGAACATAGATGCTAAAGTTCTGAACAAAATATTGGCCAATCGGATTCAGCAGTATATTACAAAGATCATACACCATGATCAAGTGGGTTTCATCCCAGGGATGCAAGGATGGGACAACATTCGTAAATTAATAAATGTAATACATCACATCAACAAATTGAAAGATAAAAACCCTATGATTATATCAATAGATGCTGAAAAAACATTTGATAAAGTACAGCAATCATTTATGATAAAAACCCTCAGCAAAATGGGAATAGAGGGAGCATACCTCAACATCATAAAGGCCATCTATGAGAAACCTGAAGCCAACATCATACTTAACTGACAAAACCTGAAAGCTTTCCCCCTAAGATCAGGAATGAGACAAGGCTGTCCACTTTCTCCACTTCTATTCAACATTGTCTTGGAATTTCTAGCTATAGCCATTAGAGGAGAAAAAGGAATCAAAGGTAAGTCAAACTGTCATTATTTGCAGATGATATAATAGTGTACATACAAAACCTGATGGGTTCCACCAAAACCTTACTCAACTTAATCAGCAAATTTAGCAAAATAGCTGGGTATAAAGTCAATATCCAGAAATCAAAAGTATTTTTGTATACCAATAATGAAACAACAGAAATAGAAGTGAAAAAAACAAATCCCATTTACCATAGCAACAAGGAAAAATAAAGTACCTAGAAATAAACTTAACTAAGGAGGTCAAAGACCTATACTCAGAAAACTACAGAACAATGAAGAAAGAAATCAAGGAAGATACAAATAAATGGAAGCATATACCATGTTCATGGATGGGAAGAATTAACATCATTAAAATGTCCATGCTACCCAAAGCAATTTGCAGATTCAATGCAGTCCCAATTAAAATACCAATGACAGGCTTCACTGAAATAGGAAAAATATTTCAAAAATTTATATGGAGCCAAAAACACCCACGAATAGCCACAGCACTCTTGAGAAAGAAGAACAAGGTAGGAGGAATCACAATACCAGCCTTCAAATAATACTATAAGGCTACTGTCATCAAAACAGCATGGTACTGGCATAAGAATAAACATATAGATCAATGGAACAGAATAGAGAGCCCAGAAATCAACCCAGGACTCTATGGTCAACTAATATTTGACAAAGGGGGAAGGCACATCCAATGGAGTAAAAGCAGTCTCTTCAACAAATGGTGTTGGGAGAACTGGACAGCAACATGCAAAAAGATAAAACTAGACCACCAACTTACACCATACACCAAAATAAACTCAAGATGGATAAAGGATTTAAACACAATCAGTGCCACCATAAAGGTCCTGGAGAAAAATATAGGCAGTAAACTTTTGGATATCTTACGCAGAAATATATTTACTGATACTTCACCAAGGGCAAAGGAAATAAAAAAAACAAATCAACAAATGGGAGTATATCAAGTTGAAAAGTTTATGTTCAGCTAAAGAAAATATCAGCAAAATTCAAAGGGAACCAACTGTATGGGAAGATATAAATGTCAATGATACCTCAGACAAGGGTCTGATCTCCAAAATATATAAAGAACTAATGTGACTCAACACCAGGGAGACAGACAGCCCAATTAAAAAATGGGCAAAGGACCTGAACAGAAAACTCACTGAGGAAGATATACAAAGGGCCCAGAGGCATATGAAAGAATGCTCAACATTCTTTCATCAGAGATGAAAATTAAAGCCACAATAAGATACCACCTCACACCTGTCAGAATGGCAATCATCAACAAATCAACTAACAACAAGTGTTGGCAAGGATGTGGGGTAAAGGTAACCCTTGTACACTATTGGTAGGAATGCAGGCTGGTGCAGCCACTGTGGAAAACAGTATGGGGTTTCCTTAAAAAACTAAAAATGGAACTGCCTTTTGATCCAGCAATTCCACTAGTAGGACTATACCCAAAGAATCCTGAAACACCAATTCATAAGAACCTATGTACACCTATATTCATAGCAGCACTATTTACAATAGCCAAGTGTTGGAAAGAGCCTAAGTGCCCATCAGTGGATGATTGGATCAATGTATCAACCTTTGATACATTTACACAATGGAATTCTATACAGCAGAAAGAAGGAATTCCTACCTTTTGCAACAACATGGGTGGAACTGGAGATTATTATGCTTAGTGAAGTAAGCCAGTCAGTGAAGGACAAATACCATATGATCTCACCCATTACAGGACAATAATGAATAAAACTAACAACAAGCAAAACAAAGCCAAATATATGAATACAGTGAGTAGGCAGTCAGTGGTTAGGGGGGAAGGAGTTGTGGGGAGGGGGGAGGCAAAGGTAAGGCAGGGGAGCAGCTTAGACAAGAACCTAGTATAAAGGAACCATGGACATGGACAACAGGTGGGTTTGACTTTGGGGGAAATGGGTGGGTGGGGAGGGGGACAGAGGGGAGCAAAAAGCTGATGGAAGTAATACAACAACAATTAAGTGAAAAAATTTTTTTGTATTAACTCTTCAAAATCCAGTATGTACTTTAAATATATGTAAAATATGTATGGGGATAATGTTTTTTTGCATGGGTTTGGTAATATTGCAATTCATAGTACTTAAAAGTAATTCTTTAAACAAAGGAATTAATGTAGGCATTTTGGAATAATGAAAAGAAAACTTTGTATTAATATGATTTGAGAAACTGACAAAAGTCAGTAATTAATTGATGAATTGTATGTATGTGAAAGGGACAAAAAAGTACTTATTGATGGTTGTAGAATAGACGGGGATGTTAAGGAGAACAAAGAATATAGAGAAGCCCAATAATTCATATGCATGACTCATGGACATGAACTAAGGGGGCCATTGCTGGAAGAAATGGGATACTGGGTGGAGGAAGTTAAAGGGAGGGAAATTGGGACAACTTTTATAGCAAAATAAATAAAATGTATTAAAATAATAATTATAGATTAAATAATTTTTAATCTATAAAATAATAATTATAAATAATAATTATAAAAAATTTTTATTTTTAAGTATTTTTAAGGGCTTTAATAGAAGCATATACATGTATCATTGTAGAGACTAGAACAGTATACTTATTATGATAGCTGGTGTTTTTAGTTAGGGATTAGAAGATTAACTGTAAGGAGGCAAAAGAAACAGTTTTTGTAGAAAGAAAGTCAGCCTGTTGCTGCCTTGGGGTATGATGCTTTTCCTTCCCTATGTTCACCATAGGAGTCTACCAGTTGCTAAAGTGCCCACAGCAGCTTTATATGTGAAAAGGTCTCAATAACATAAGAATTAGCTTACCAGTGTGTTAAATGCACAAATGCCATTGTTTTATGTACCCAAGGATAATAACTTTTATGTATTTTTGTATCTTTTCCCCTGCATTGGGAAGATGACTAATGCAATAAAAGTAACAGGAAATATAGTTAAGCAAAATTAAAAAGCAAACTGGACATTGAAGGCATATTTACTATAAAGATTAACAGATTTCAGATATAGAGGTCTTGTTTATTCTTTTTCTTTTTTAATATTTTATTCATTATTTTTAGAGAGATGGGAAGAGCTGGAAAAAGAAAGGGAGAGAAACATCCATGTATGGTTGCCTTTCACCTGTCTTCAGCTGGAGACGTGGCTGGAAACCTGGTTATTTGCCCTGACTGGGAATCCAACCAGTGACACCTGAGTTTGCAGGCCAGGTGCTCAATCCACTGAGCCACTCTAGCCAGCCTGCAAACCTAAAGATTGTTGGTTGGATTCCCAGCCAGGGCTTTTAACCAGGTTGCAAGCCAAGTCTCCAGCCAGGTCTGTAGCTGGAGGCAGGTGAAAGGCGACCATACATGGATGTTTCTCTCCCTTTCTTCCTCCCTCCCTCTATTCCCCTTTCTTTAAAAATGATAAATAAAATCTTTTTTAAAATGTTTAAAAAATAAAATAATTGGTACCTTAATTCTAGTAAAATGCAAGAAATAAAAATATTTAATAAAATATAATGCAAATGAACAATAACCATGAGAAGTAGTAAATTTAAATTTAAAAAACTGAAATGCAAATTTAAGACTAAACTTTAATTTGCACATATTTAATTAAAAATTTTTTAAACCTGGACTTGAAAAAAACCCTATACTCTGTAGTTAGTTAACATAGGCACAATACAAGGCAAAATTTTATATCAATATCTTTTTTTTTTTTTTTTTGCTTGCAAAATTGTATTTATTTTTCCAGGTCCAATCAACAACAGAATGTCTCATAAGGAAAACTCATTTTTCGATTGAGATACATATGTTTAGTTATCCTCACAAGTGAGTGATTATTTTTGTTCCCTTGTAAACCCTGCCTTTGCTGCCAACAAGAAAACTACGAGTTCAGAGAAGTAATTCTTGACTGTCCAGGTGGCAGTACAATACCTTACCGGTATAGACACATCACGAAGTGTTCTTGCTTAGATAAGTGCCATCACAGTGGATCCTCATCCTCATCCTCAAGGTCCACTTAATGCTAACATTACCTTTCCAGTTGTAGCTTGCAGGTATATCAATATCTTATACAATAGAGAAAAACTAAAAATTACCTAAAAATATCAGTAGTTTTAGAATTATTGCATCAGACAACATAATAGCATTAATATAACAATAGAGCTCATCTTAATTCATAAAATATTACTATTACTTTTACATAGAAATCATTAGAAATAAGGCTGTGATTACCATAGCTACTATAGAAAAGTCTAATAAGAAAAGCTACAAAAGTATGTACCCATAACCATGAAAAGATTGAAATTAAAGTTATTTCTTAAAAGGGAATGTGATAAAACATTCAAATGGAGTTTGGTGTCTGGTGTTTGGGTGATGTCTTCCATATATTTTAAGTTTTTATTTTTCTGTAAGAATAATTTTTTCAAAGTATTATTAATTTTTTAAAATATTTTATTCATTAGTTTTTAGAGAGAGGGGAAGGGAGAGAAACAGAGAGGGAGAGAAACATCAATGTATGGTTGCTTTTCACCTGCCTCCAGCTACAGACCTGGCTGGAGACCTGGCTTGCAACCTGGTTATGTGTGCCCTGGCTGGAAATCAAACCAGCGACCTTTGGATGTGAGAAGAATTTTAAGATGAAAATCAACAGATATGCATATTTGTAACTTATTTCATGGTTTGATATGGCACTAGCTCATTTATGAATAAATGAGAGTTCCAATTAAATCACATTGAACACTTCAGTGATTTCAGATGTGGTGAAAATGATGGGGAGATAAACTCAGGAAGACAGCAGGGGATTCTGGGCTGAGATCTGCCTGGTAGATTTAGGAGCTCCACATTATGCTAATAAAACACACCACTCTGTTGCCTAGAGGTAAAAAGGTCAATTTTGAGATTAAATTAGTCAAATGCTTGATTTCAGTATATGACATTTTTTCTGTAACTTTCTTAATTCCATTATTTTGTTCTCACTGGAGCCCTGGGAAACACAAAGTCTATTCCTGATATGTACTTTGTTGATTGAAGGGTTCTTTTCCTTTCTGGTTTCTTTTTTTTTTCTGTTAATTTTATTGTTGTTGTATTACATCCATCCCTTTTTTTTCTCCCCTCTGTCCCCCTCCCCACCCACCCTTTCCCCCCAAAGTCAATCCCACCTGTTGTCCATGTCCATGGTTCCTTTATACTAGGTTCTTGTCTAAGCTGCTCCCCTTCTTTGCCTCTGCCTCCCCCCTCCCCCCTACCCCTTTCCTCCTGACCACT